>ML782043.1:264334-280705 GCA_009831015.1 Picea engelmannii
GATGCTCCAAACACATGATGGGAGACAAAGGCAAGTTTCTATCTCTAAGTGAAAGCAAATCAGGAAATGTAACCTTTGGAAATGATGCTCCAGGGAAAATAAAGGGCAAAGGGATGGTGAGCTTAAGTAATGGAAAATGAAAATCCCAAGATGTTCTACTTGTAGATGGGCTGAAACATAATCTACTCAGTGTAAGTCAAATGTGTGACAGAGGATGTGAAGTGGTGTTCATGTCCAAGGACTGGAAGATAAAATCTATAATCTTAGGACAAGTGGTGGCCAAAGGCATAAGGACAGAAAATAATGTATATGTGCTAAAATAAAATAGAGAAGAATGTCATCTAAACAGACATGATGAAATCTGGTTATGGCATAGGAGACTTGAACATCTAAACTTTGACCACTTAATCAAACTCAAAAAACTTGAGTCAGTAAAAGATCTTCCGAGAATATCAAAGCACCAAGATTCAATGTGTAAAACTTGTCAAGTAGGGAAGCAAAATAGGACATAGTTTAAGTCCAAGAGATTTTGTTCAACAGAGAAACCACTCCAACTAGTTCATATGGATTTATGTGGACCATCAAGATAGGAAGGCACAGGGAAAGAAAACTACTTCATGCTAATTATAGATGATTACTCCATACTTACTTGGGTTGCCTTTCTCAAGGAAAAGGCTGAAGCATTTGAGAAGTTTAAAATATTTAAGGCTTTAACTGAGACTCAAATAGGGAAGAGGTTAAAGGCAGTAAGATCAGACCCAGGAGGAGAGTTTATGTCAATAGACTTCAAGGAATTTTGCGATGAGCATGGGATCAAGAGAGAATACACAATCCCAAGAACTCCACAACAAAATGGAGTAGTTGAGAGGCAAAACAGAACAATGCAGGAAATTGTCAGGTCAATGATGAATGAGAAGAACATTGGTCAAACCTACTAGGTAGAAGAAATACACACAACAGTCCATGTTCTTAACAAATCCCACCTCAGACCACAAAGTGACAAGACACCTTATGAATTGTGGTTTGGGAGACCTGCTTCAATTAAACACTTCAAAGTCTTTAGGAGTAAATGCTACATAAATAATAATGATGAGAACCTCGGCAATATGATGACAGGGCTGATGAAGGTATCTTCTTGGGGTATGCTACAAATAGTAAAGGATACAGATGCTATAATAAGAGGCTGCATAAAATGGTTGACTGTATTGATGTAAAAGTTGATGAAGGAATCCCAGCAAGAGAGATGTATAGTAATGAGTCTTCTACAGAAGACACAGCTAAAGCTAAAGATGAACAGGTCCAAGAATCAGAAAATGAAGACTCTGAATCAAATGAAGACTCAGACACTCAAACAGACTCAAATCATCAGTCAACTTCAAATTCCTCCTCCATAATCATTCAAAAGAATCATCCTGCAAGTCAGATAATTGGAAAAAGAAAAAGGTGTACAAACTAGGAGAAAGCTAATCAAAACCACCGAAAAATATCATATAGCTTTCATATCCATGCTAGAACCCAATAATTTCAGTGAAGCCAGCAAAGATGACCACTGGGTTAAAGCAATGAATGATGAACTTGATCAGATTGAGAAAAACAATATGTGGGAGATGGTTCATAGACCTAAAGATAAAAATGTCATTGGCTCCAAATGGATCTTTAAGAATAAGTTGAATGAGCAAGGACAAGTTGTCAAGAACAAAGCAAGGTTAGTCTATAAAGGATATGCTCAGATAGAAGGACTGGATTTTGATGAAATATTTGCACCCGTAGAATGATTAGAAGATATCAGAATATTTCTTGCCTATGCTTGTCATAAAAGGTTTAAAGTCTATCAAATGGATGTCAAGTCAGCTTTTCTAAATGGAGATTTAAGTGAATAAGTCTATATGGAACAACCAGAGGGTTTCAAATTGTCTGATAACCCTGACTCAGTATGCAAGTTGAAGAAATATTTATATGGGTTAAAACAAGCCCCTCAAGCCTGGTATCATAGACTAGATACGTATCTCAAAGAAAAAGGGTTCAAGAGAGGAACAGTTGACAACAATCTGTATGTTAAAGCAGAGGATAATAATTTGCTCATCATATTGGTCTATGTAGATGACATCATCTTCAGATGTAATAAGGATCCATTGGTACAATGGTTTGCTTATGCCATGGAATTTGAGTTTGAAATGTCCATGATAGGAGAACTGTCATTTTTTCTTGGTCTGCAAATTACTCAAAGGTCTGAAGGGATATTCATTTCTCAAGAAAAATATCTAAGAGAAATGCTGAAAAGATTTCAAATGGAAGACTCCAAACCTGTGGGTACACCTATGGTTACTGGATGAAAATTAAGCAAGGATGATGACTCACCTGATGTTGATCAAAGTTCATATAGATCAATGATAGGTAGTCTGTTGTACATCACAAAATTTCGCCTAGACATAATGCATGCTATAGGAATGGTAGGAAGATTTCAGTTTGCACCTAAACAAAGTCATTTGCAATCTGTCAAAAGAATATTCAAGTATTTGAAAGAAACAATGACTTATGGTCTGTGGTATCCCAGAAATCAGAATTTTTAGTTAACTGCTTATTCAGATGCAGATTGGGAAAACTATGTTGATGAGAGAAAAAGCACCAGTGGAGGAGAATACTTCTTGGGTGACTCATTAGTAGCATGGCTTAGTAAAATGCAGGGTTCCATTTCTTTATCAACTACAGAGGCAGAGTATATTGTTGTTGCTACCTGTTGCACTCAGGTATTATGGACAATTCAAACACTTGCAGACTTGGAAGTAAAATACATTGCATTGATCCCAATTCATTGTGACAACACAAGTGCCATCAGTGTGTCTAAGAATCCAGTATTCCACTCCAAGACCAAGCATATACCCATAAAATACCATTTTCTGAGAGAGCAGGTCACCAATCAGGTTGTTCAGGTTCAGTACATTCCAACGATAGAACAAATAACAAACATATTTACTAAACCCCTAGATAAGACCCCTTTTGAATATCTTCGACAGAAGCTGGGTGTCATCCCGCCTCACACCTAAAAGAGTCTGTCTTGTTAGGGGGAGTCTTGTATTGATTGCATATCTAACAGCTCCTAAAAATACTGCAACAACTCAACGGGAGTGTGTTTTCTTTGACATTGATGTCAAAGGGGAGAAAAGAACTGGTCTGGGTGCCTTTTGTTTCCATCAATGCCAAAGGGGGAGATTGTTGGCATGTTTTACAGGCAGTGTATGCTTGTCATTGATGGCAAGTACAACAATGATGATGGCTTGAGTATAGGAAAGATGTGTCAGGCATGATCCATAAGTCTTTTGGGAAGCTGATGTAGAGCAAGCTCAACAAGATCAGATTATGCAGTGATGGATCTCATTGAGATTTCCCAATGAACATCAGATCTGAGCCAGAAGTTCGACCGGCGTTGGATCCAGGAGAAACTGCACGCTCTTTAATGAGCAAGGTGACATGCGAAACCCTGAAAAATCCAAAACAGGCACCTCAACGAAGACTCCATTTCAGAGTTTTGGTTACCGGGAGATGGAGAAGTCAAGAGTCGAGACTCTCCACACAAGAGTCCCGAAGTCACGAAATGTGAAACCCCGAAATCATGAAATAGGTGCATCGCTTGAAGTTTCGGCTACCGAAATTTCAGATACTGGGAGATAGAGATGTCAGGACTCTCATCATCAGGAGTCCTGAAGTGCCAAAATGTGAAATCCCAAAAACCCGAAACAAGCACACCACTCGGAGTATTGAATACGAGAATTTCGGATACCGGAAGATAGAGATGTCAGGACTCTCGTCATCAGGAGTCCCGAAGTGTTGAAATGCGAAATCCCAAAAACCCAAAACAGGCACACCACTCGGAGTATTGAATACCGGGATTTCGGTTACCAAGAGATGGAGATGTTAGAGACTCTCATCAACAAGAGTGTCAAAATCGCAAAATGTGAAATGGAAAAATGATCTGAGCCGTTGGTTCGAGGAGATCGTGGACCATTGATCCGACTCCATTTTGAAGTATTGGATACCGGGATTTCGGATACCAGGAGATGGAAATGACAAAGACTCTCATAATAAAGAGTCCCGAAGTCGTGAAACCTAAACTCGTGAAATGATAAAGAATCCGTACCGAAGTTTCAGATACCAGGAGTAGGAGGATTCAAGAGTGAAGACTCTTCATCATAGGAGTCTTGAAATCATGAAACCCAAAGTCGTGAAATTTCACAGACCACATTTCGGAGTTCCAAATACTGGGAGTTGAAGTGTCGAAACACTTCACCACCAAGAGTGTCGAAATGTCGAAATGTCAAAACATGAAATTGCGAAATGCAGTTTTGACTAAGGCTGAGGTCACAGTTGTTGGTCACATTGACGGAAGATGGGGGAAGGAGTTAGTGAAGACAAGCTCCTTTTCGGAGTTTCGGGGGTTGGGAAATGGAGAGTACTAAAATCCTCCACCACGGTGATCCCAAAATACAGAAGAGTGAAATGCCAAAATAAACACAAGATTTAGAGAAGTTAATCCAATGGTGCAGATGAAACTGACGAAGATTAGAGGGCTACTGTAGCACTTCTCAGTGTAACTACTAGAAACCACTAATGCTTTCTACTAGAGGACTCAAAGAGACTTTTGTGTGATTTCCAAAGGAACTGAAGGGTCATAAAGAATCTTCCAATGGGAGAAAAGACTGTTCATGGAGGCTATTGATAGTTGGAAGAGCGTTGAAGTCGTTAACTGTGACAGTGAGGTTAAGGTCGACTGCAACAAAAGATGAAGAATCTCAACTGCCTGTGATGTGAAGGAATTTGATCATGACACGCAGTGATGATGGACAGATGGGCTTAAAAAATAGAGAATTTGAAGAGTTTCCATGACGAAGAGGTAGAGCATTCGACATGCAGAGCATGCAGAACCATTACATACAGAGTATGCACAAGATGTACAGGGGGTATAAGAATGTGGAGAAAAGAGGAGATGGGCGTTGTTGTTGTTGTGAGTGATGCATGTGTGAAGAAGGAGGTGGAGTGCAGTAGCTGAAAGGGATAGAAGACAAAAGGTGCATTGAATGGGAATGCTGCATAGAGCACAAAAGGAAGAATAACATAAAGGGCAATGGATGCGTGCAGGAAGATAGTGAGGTAGACAAAGCACCGAAATCTTGCAGAACAATGATGATACTAGTAAGTTGTTGTTGAACATTATATCATTGTAATAAGTTTCAGTAACACATATTCATAAATTAGGGTGGAAGGGAGGTGCTAGGGAGGACTGGTGTCCTCAGAGGTTCAACTGGGTGCTTGAACACAGGGATTTGTAGCTTACTTCTAGTTGGTGCTAGAGAAACTAGGGAGTTGGTACTTCCTTCTAGTTGGTGCTAGAGAAACCAGGGAGTTGGTGCTTCCTTCTAGTGGGTGCTAGAGAAAACAGAGATTTGGTGCTCTCAACAAGTTGCAGCTTGCAAAAACAGAGGTTGTAGCCTCACAATTAGTTGGTGCTCATATGTATGATAATGTAAAGAATGTAAATAATACTTATCATATAAAGAAGAAGAGGTTTTTACCCTTTATGGGTTTCCTAAGGAAATATTTGTCTCTTTGTATCTCATATATGTGACTGATGTTGAATGTCCCATTGATTATTTACCTGCATTATTGTGATCATCATTGAGTGCCTTGTAGAGAATTTAAAAGAAGCATAATTGTTTAAGCACGGTAACAACTGCTTCACCCCCACCTCTCAGTTGTCCAACACATATGATTTCCCATGTTTGATTAATGTTTCTATTAATGAAAATACACAATAAATAATGCCAACAATATCCTGTTATCGAACAAATTGGTAAGTGTGGACACAAATTAATCTCCCTAGTTTCACCCTGAAACTAGAACAAAACAAGACAGAATATAGAACTTTCCTTGAGTTTTAATTACCAAGCATACTAACTAACAAGAGATAAATGACATATCTTTTAAATGTCGTTTGTCCTCACTAGTTTCATCCTCGCTCCATTCCAAGGCTTATGGAATTTTGAACCTATAAAATACACAAGCCAATGAAGTGAAATAAACAATGTATACTCAACAAAACCTATGTATGTGATTAGGTAGTCATACAATAAAATAAGGACAATTTTATGGGAAAGAAATATATCATTGTATTAAATATATGAAGAGAAGAATACAACCATTGACTTGATGTTTTAAGGTCGCTTCCAATAGTTCCTTTCTTCCCACACACTTCTTCTCCATGGATTCTAAGATCGACAATCTATTTTGACAAAGCAAAGCTCAAAGCCAATATGCAAGCTCAAAAAACTCCAAGCTACAAAAATCAAGAACTTTCCAACTAGATTTTCCCATGAGAACTCTTCTCCTTTTATAAGCTAAAAAGGATAGGGTGAGGATGTTAGGATGATCCCATGATATTAGGGATGTGACTCAGATCCAAACTGATTGGAGACCACCTCACCTCAGAAGATTCTCTTCTAGAAGAATCAAGAAGATGCTCTTTTTCCTTCGTACGAAGATCGTTGCACCCTTAGAACTGAGAAAACTGCGATGACATCGCATGCAAATTTTGTGCAACCTAAAAAGATCCTAGATCTTCACACCCTTAACACTAAGAATGATGTGACGATCCATGTTTATAAGGTTTTTACAAAGGAAAATAAAATTTTAATCTTTCTGGGAAAATGTGTCTTCATTCTTCTTCAAGGATTCAGGCCATTGATCCTTATAAATACAAAGATAGGTGTACATCATTAATGGTTATAGGGGTGATGAAAATAATATGTAACATTAATCCTCCTAAAGTATGAAGTTAGAAAAGAGTGATAGATGAAATACTTTGTCGAGTGTGTGTAGGGAACAAGGAACACGTCGTTTAGAAACCTGCTAACAACTAAGGAAATACAGTTCAATAATATATCATCACTGAGGTAGGCATTCCCATACTAAGAGTACAAATGACTCAAAGCATAAATGTCGACATGAAAATATACGTGTCAAGAATGACAAGTCATGGCCACCAAACATACATTGTGGATCCATGCCAATATGACTCAAATCTGAACATAGCCACCAAAAATACATTGTGGATCTATGTGTTAAAGACTCAAATTTGAACATAGCCATGAGACATACATTATGGATCTATGAAAAAGTACAATATGAATATACTCCAATGCAACCTGAATCTATCAGAAAAAATTTAGGGTCTTCATCTTCACCATTCTATAGTACAAATCTAACCATGTGAATGCATGTGTTGAAGTCAAACATGGTAGAAACCACTTGATTACCAGTCATTAGTGTATACCATTAACAAGTGCGAGGGAAATCACCATTAATGTCAATGACTCCCAAGTTACACTAGTACAATCCAACAAGTGTCAATTAATGAGCTGAAGTCGAACACTCGACAGAATATCCCGATTAGGGGTCGATAATGAAAACCCACTATTTAAAGTGAGGAAACCTGTGACTGAGGCATGGAAGTTCCAAGGTACCAATTAGTTTCTAAGTATAATTCCTATATAATGAGTTGGATTCAATAGAAAAAGACTCATCACAGGAGGGCCTTAATATATTTCCCCATCAATGACACGAAACGAGTAAAAATATTTGAGGTAGATCAGAGTAACAAGTGATTCAGGACTGAATCGGGGATGGTTGACGCAATAGAAGGCTTAAGGACTGCAGAATTGGTCAACATCATAGAATGCTTTCTGGGTTGAACATCTCTTTGACCATATTGACGACACGACAACTGTCTTGGAAACACTAACTCAACAACAGGGATCACAGACCAATTTGTAATATTATAAAGGAGTATGATCAGGAGACAAGTGGATTTTCCAAACTAGACACAAGGCGATTGAAAGGGTGTCATGTTCAAAAGCGACTCTTTCATAGAATACAGGTTTAGATACATTTCTTTCCTAATTCCCCCCCCACCATTTCTAGCGAACACCTCTTTATTTTTACACAAGCTTGAGGAGGATAACATATGCTTGAACTATAAGCTCATCCTTCGGATGAGTCCCTTAGAGTATGTTTAACAAACCCTAGGAAGGAGTGTTTCGGTCCCATATGGGCCTTTCGATGTTTGTTTTACAAGTCCAAAGAAAGTAAACTCGGGGGTTTTTCATGTTTAGAGAGTCTAAAAAACACTTAAAGAAAACTCCAAAATGTAATTTTTTGTAAAGTAGTATGATGAGACCGAAAAAGAGATAATATATTGCTCAACAAACATTTTCTTCAAATACTTTAACGAGCGTGAAAATAACAAGATCGCTCGACAATATTTTCATGTTTAGAGAGTCTGAAAAGAGCTTAAAGAGAACTCCAGGGGGTTCATTTTTCGTATAACCTTTACGAGTTCGAAAAAGTGATAAGATTTTACTCAGTTACATTCTAAGATTGTTTTCATTTTTACACAAGCTTAAAACTAGCCGAAACTATGCTTGGACCTGGTTTCATTTTTACACAAGTTTGAACTAGAGGAAACTATGCTTGAGACTTCCCAATGCATACTCCAGGGATGGTTGGTACTTAGCCCCCAACTTAAGAAGCTAGCATCTTAACTTCAACATGGAGTCCAGAAGTTGTAAACATTTCCTCCCAAGATTTGTTTCATCCAACAACATAGGTGAATGAAAGGAAGCTTCAAATACTATAGGTAATGAAGTAATTGACTCAATTGAAGAGGGGGGGAATCTGTTTCATTTTTTAACAAAATTGACACAGGAACATGAACTATGCTCGAGAATCCAGTTTCAATCCCCAAACCTTTGTTTCATTTTTTAATGAGATTGACACAGTAGAAGAACTATTCTCATGAGATTTGTTTCATTTTTAACGAGGTTGTTACAGAGATGCGAAAACTATCCTCACAACTGGTTTCATTTTTTAACGAGCTTGAAATCCGAAAATCATGCTCAAAACTCTCTTCTTGATCATGGTTCCAAAGATAACAATGCTCTAGAAGGACACCATGTCAAGGGAAAAAACTCAGTCATGGCTTCCAAGAGATATTCACTTGATGAAAGAAACACACTTTGGAAGGAACACATGTTGAGGGTCGCGACATGGGTAAGGGGGCCAGGCTCCAATAGCCCTACCAAAGAGATCACCATGTTAAATACTGTATCCAAGTCATAATATATTGAGAGTACAATGAGAGGCACATTGGTATC
Source organism: Picea engelmannii (assembly GCA_009831015.1). Lineage (NCBI taxonomy): Eukaryota > Viridiplantae > Streptophyta > Pinopsida > Pinales > Pinaceae > Picea > Picea engelmannii. The sequence continues at coordinate 273,538 of ML782043.1, forward strand.
GACAACTAAAGACATGGGAGACAACACCACATAATTGACCTGTGGTGCGAGAGATATTGTTTGCATATAAGAACCATTCAGGGCAGTTGTTGGGTTGATAATCAAATCAAGGCCAACAAAGGAGAGTTGATAAATAGTCACAACTCTTCCATTGTGAGGGAAATATATCACACGAAAAAGAGTGGACATGATAGCTTTCATGGCATAGACATATTCTCTCCTAAGGAGTAAATCGAAATCCAAGGGATCCTGGACTACCATGATGTCAATAAAGATAGTTTTCCCTCCCAAAGTTACGGGAAACTAAGGAAGGGTCCCTAATGGTTGATTGGTTCTTCTGTTAAAAGATAACATATTTTGGGTAACCGGCGCAAGCTAAGGATAACCCAAATCGTTCCAAGAAGTAGAGGAAAAAATACTAGTGGACGCACCTTTGTCTATCAGCATCTAAGAAACATCCCAACCAAAAAATTGTATTGTTATATTGAAATTAATGTGAGGGGGAAGACGAGGTCCAATTAGCGCACCCCAATAAAAAAGGATGGCATCATTACTTGGATGTGGTTCCACGGGAGAAGGAGGAATGCCCCCTAGCATGGTAGTCTCTGTATCAACAAGAAAAACATGAGTAGTATCAGGTTTACTCTCTAGCGAGAGGGTAGGATCGACCAGTGACGAGATAAGATCGACCACTTGGGTTTCATTCTCCAAGGGGAGAATGGGGTCAATGGGTGAAAATGGATTGACCGCTTGGGTTTCAATATCTAATGAGAGAGTGGGATCAACCAATTATTGGATCAGATTGACCACTTTGTCAATTGGTTCAACTAAGGATGTAACTATATTGACTACTTGATCAACCAGACTAATCGATGAAGGAACTGGATTGATCATTCCATCAACTACAGGTGGGTCGAGAGTAAGCTTACGATAAGCTGCTGGAATTTGAAACTGGAAAACAGTCATTCTTTCATTAATTTCGAGGCTTCATCTATACGAGGGAAAATGTGATTTTTATGACTCCTTCCACATAACATACATGGGAACTTGACTCTACTTTTCTTCTTCCCAATGGTATCCTGACTAGTTGATGGGAGGCCATCAGCACATTGTTCAAAGGTTGACGACATGGGTTGGTGAGGGTGTGTAGACCATGCTTCTATAACCTTGGATAGACCAGGGAAATCCTTAAGAAGATGGATACCCTTACAAAGCCTGCAAGGGTACTTGGGTTTACGAGTTGTTTGGGGGATCTTGGCATCATGAACACTCCCAGCACAATTATCAGTAATTGGTGGTTTTCCAACATGTCTAGTAGTGGTTGGAATATTAGACCCTTGCTTATGTTTATTCTTCTTAATATTCCTTTTTTTATTCTTCTTATCCATCAGGTTACTAGCTTCAGAGATTTCACTCGACGAAGAAGATGAAATAGAAGAAGACCTTGCAAATGAAGAAGTTGAAGAAAATCTTACTGGTGAAGAAGCTGAAGGATCAACATGAGGTTGATGTTCTTGGGGGGAAGTTATTACAACCAAATCAATAACTTTATTCGGGATTACCTGGACGAAAAAAAACCATAAGGGTAATCTAATTGTGAAACCTGGAAGGCTCAAAGTAGTGATGTGAGGAGGACCAATGTTTCTGTAAGTAGGAAAAAAAAAAGGATCCCCTGAAGCATGGGTTTCTTCATTGGTCATTCCAGGAACTAACGCCATAAATACAAATCCAACCTAGAGTCTGCTAGGGAAAATAAACAACACATGCTAAAAGTCTAGGAAGAAAGCAAACAAACAAAACCTTCTCACAATGAACGCACTATTTGGTGATGAAATCCAACATCGCGAGAACAATGTACAAAGGGGATGAGATAGAGTGGGTGGAAAAGTTGCATTGATTACCTCCTTAATGGACTTACACCCTAGTGCAAGCTCCCACACATAAACGTGGGTATACCCTCCAAGGAGCTCGAGTGAGTTTGGCCAATGTTGATTCTAGGTACCATGAATACTTTCCCCTCTATAGTCACCTCATGTAAATACTCTAAAGAGATAGGCCACTAAAGTTACCAATTACGACAATGATGCCTAGGGAACTAGTCGACAGTTCAATCCACGCACAAGGGCAGGGTATCTAAGCCTAAAATCACCTCGAGAAGGTCTGCACAAGATTTTCTTCTCAAGTGACCCACAATAATATGCACAATATCTACACCAAGACCAACAAAGTAGGGTGAGTAACTTTGTCGGCCCTAATGCGACCTCGTGATTGACCCTTGTGTTAGAAGGGCTTCCCAGGACAAAATGTAATAAGTGGATTTATCACTCCCTAGCACAAGATTGTATGTTTGTTTGATAGCAGTTTGGAAAGTTATCCTTTCAACCCATTCCAAATCCCTACACCTTAAGCTAATGTAGGCTTGCTACCAAAAAATATAAAAATGTCTAATCAATTTTTATATGCATTTTATTTTAAGGTTGCTTTTTACTCAAGAGGAAAATGGTGTCAACTAAATGATGTTTTGACCGACTCTAAACAATGCAAAGAAATGAGAATGCATATATCTCACTTTGATGAAAGCTATATTACGAGAAGGAGAAAACGTTTATCATTCCTAGATGCACAATGTCCCAAAATCTTATTAAACTCATCAATATCAAGATCTTCAATAAATGAGCCAAAGAGACTGTACACCAATACAGGATTCTTGGCCCCCCAAAATGACAAAAATCATGCAATTTCACTACTTCAAATGAAAGGATGACCCCAAACTAATGCAAAGCAAGAAATTAAAAATTTTTGTTTCAAAGATAGCTAAAAGCAATAGAAAATCCCTATAAAACAAAGCAACCCAAAGAAATTTTCTCTTTTAACACGAACTATTCAAGAAAAGAAAAAGAAGTTTCACCAAACAATTCTAAAGAATTTTTTTTTATTTGTAACTGCATGAAAGACACTTAAAGCAAGAGATCAAATATTTCAAAATCACACAAGCTAAAAAAAAAGAAGATGGCTAAAAATAGATTCAAAGTTGTCAAACAGACTGTAATCAGACCTAACAAATCACGCCAAACACTTATCACAGATCTGGGTAGAAAAAACCATCAAAAACTAAAAAAATTCACAAAATCCTCGCGTGCTACCAGCCATCACAGTGCGACGATCCTAGATCGTCATGGGCCAGAGATCAGTACATGGAGATGACGTTGCACTATGTTTAAAGGTAGGGTGTTTTGATCCTAGATTGTCACACTGTTTCTCAAAGTAGAGTGCGACAATAAAAGGAAAAATGGAAAAAATAAAAAGCATGAAGGTTTTCCAATGAAATTAAATAGTTAAAGAGTTAATCTGGATCTCCCAATGACTCAGAAAAAAAAACCTAGGAAATCAAAGTAAGAAAGAAAAACAAACTAGGAAAACAATATTTTCCCCAGTATGGTCGCCAAATTTTTTATCGGACAAATCGGTAAGTGAGAACAAAAATTGATCTCCCTAGTTTCACCCCGAAACTAGAACAAAACAAGACAGAATATAAAACTTTCCCTAAGTTTTAATTACCAAGCATAATAAATAACAATAGATAAATGACATACCTTTTAAATGTCATTTTTCCTCGCTAGTGTCATCCTCGCTCCATTCCAAGGATTATGGGATGTTGAACCTGTAAAAGACACAAGCCAATGAATTGAAAGAAACAACGTATACTCAACAAAACCTATGTATCTGATCAAGGAGTCATACAATAAAATAAGGACAATTTTATGGGAAAGAAATATATCATTGTATTAAATATATGAAGAGGAGAATACAACCTTTGACTTGATGTTGTAAGGTACCTTCCAACATTTCCTTTCTTCCCACACACTTCTGCTCCATGGATTCTAATATCAACAATCTATCTTGACAAAGCAAAGCTCAAAGTCAACATACAAGCTCAAAAAACTCCAAGCTACAAAACTCAAGAACTTCCCAACTAGTTTTTCCCATGAGAACTCTTTTCCTTTTATAAGATGAAAAGGATAGGGTGAGGAGGTTTGGATGATCCCATGAGATTAGGGATGCAACTCAGATCCAAACCAATCAGAGGACACCTCACCTCAAAATCTTCTCTTCTAGAAGAATTGAGAAGATTCTCTTTTTCCTTCATACGGAAATTGTCGTACCCTTAGAAATGAGCAAATTGTGACGATGGTGTAAGCCACTGTGGTGCAACCTATGATGATCCTATATCATCGCACCCTCAACACTAAGAAAGGTGCGATGATCCCTTTTTATAAATTTTTTACAAAGGAAAAGATAATTTTCATCTTTCTGGGAAAACGTGTCTTCATTCTTCTTCGGGGATTTAGGCCATTGATCCTTCTAAATACAAAGGATAGGTGTACATCATTAATGGTCACAGGGGTGACGCAAATAATGTGTAACATATCCCCCTTTGGCATTGAGGGAAACATATCTGTAAAACAAATGAGTATGTACCTTTTCTCCCCCTATCACTAATCTCATCTTCAAATTTGGGAATTGAATTTGTTTTAATGCTTTTCTCCCCCTTTGACATCCATGACAAAGAGTGAAACTCTCACTGCTTCTCTCCCCCTGTGAATGTGTATTTGTATTATTTTGAATCCTTTGAGATGACTTGTTTTTTCTTTTTATCTCTCCCCCTTTGATAGAAATAACAGAAGGGGCTGTTTCTTTTCTCCTTCCGAGGTTATACTTCCCCTGAAGTTATACTCCCTTTGTCCAAGTTCTTCTTTGTTGATGAATTTTAAATGGAGAGTATGTTTGTTATTTTTGTATTTTGTTTTATTGTTTATTTCTCCATCTTGAACACCAATGTAGAAGGAAACTTCCCACTTGTATCTTGCAACTCCCCCTATCAACAATTCTTCTCCTTTGACTACTAATAAAAACTTTTCAAGAGAAATCAGACCTTTCATTTGTTGTTGTACCTCTACCTCAAATACTTAAGACATGCTTTAGTTTGCCATGATATTTAAGCTATAATCATCTTCTAACCATGTTGTTGTAGCTCTTCAAACCATGATTTTTCTCAATAACCTCTTGTGATTTCAGTTATTTGATACAAATAAATCTTGTTTCTCTTTTACGTTAATTAATTTACCCTATTCATGCTTTGTCTTTATATGTTTTGAACTCCTCTGTTGTTTTCCTTTCTTCTTCTTTTTTTTAGATTTTATTTATAAATTTTGTTGAGTAGATCATCAAATTAAAATTGAAAAGTCCTCAATTTCTTCATCACTCAATCCTACTAGTGAATCTGTATCTGATATTTCATCAACGTTATTATTTTGTGCAATAGAAGCTTCGTCGTCTTTTTCTTTAAATTTTCTTTTTGTATTTTCCATTTATTGGAAAACAGACAATTTATTTGTAGAATATTATCAAGATCTGCACTTTTGTCATGTTCTTCTTTGGGAATTATCCTTTCTTGAGCTTGATCCACTTTATATGCACAACTATGATCTTCATATTCTTTATTAGGCACTCCACCCATCATTTTCTTATCAATCATGGGTGCAATATTTTCATCATCTTTCTTGTTTTGCATTTCAAATTTTCTTCTCCAAATCTTTCCATGGGGCACTCTAATTGTTGGACCTTTCCTTTCTGAATTTTCCTTTTGATATTTTCCATCTCCTCTTTTATTCCAAAATTCATTATATTTTCTTCTTGAATTGTATGGCTTATTCCTTATGGGTTGACTTCTTGATTTCCTGCCTTCTTGGGATTTGTGGACAAACCTATCACAATTGTAACATCTCATTGTATGACAAAACTTTGTTGTGTGGACAACATAGTTGCATCTCCAACATCTCATTAAGTTATTGGACCTTCCTTAATCTCTCCTTTCAATAATTTTGCATTCCAAAGATTTATGACCAAAGTTATGACAGGAAAAGCAATAACCATTGAAGGTGTTTCCATACTTGGGTATGTTTTGACAGGAGAAGTCTACCTTTTGATATGTTTCTTGGTTTTGATTTTTATAGCTTCCTTCATTAACAAAGTTCTGATATTGTATTTGGTCTGTGACTGCACTTTTTCCCTTTGAGGAGGATGAGCCTTTCTTATGTTTGGGAATGGGGTTCCACTTACCACCTTTTTCTTTCTTATTGTACCCAAGACCCATTTTTTCATTGGTTGATCTTTGATTGTTCCAGATTCTATCCATGATAGTTGAGTTGTTTTGGATTTTGACAGTTGCATTTGTATTTTCATTCTTATTTTTTATGTTGACAACTTCCAATTCTAGCATGTGACATGATTCTTCCTTTTTAGTCAACTAGATCTTCATGGCTTCTTCAATTTCCTTAGCTTCCTCAAGTTGAGGCTTTAGACTGATGACTATTTATTTTTTCTCTTATGATACTTCTATGCTTTTATTGGGCTTTTCATATGTCTTCAACTCTTTCACTTCTTTTGTTAGATCAACAACTTTGGTCTTCAATATTTTGATCTCTTCTTATTTGTCTTCTACTTGAATATTTTGTTCATGCTTTTCATAGTTATTTCTGTTAAATTGATTCAAATGTTGTTGTAGCAACATATCTTTATTTTGAAGTTTATTCAACTCTTCTAAAGTGCACATAATTGTGTATTCAAGATGGTCAATAGAATCCCCAGGAATTTTAATCTAGAAATTATTTTTGTTGGATTACTGAGAGGGGGGGTGAATCAGTAATAGCATAATTATAATCCTTTTTCTTCAAATGTTATATCAATGTAGAATTATTATCTAATAATGAGCAGTAAGAAATAAAAAATCACACACATACATAGTACACCAGTGTTTTACATGGAAACCCAAATAGGGAGAAAACCACGAAATGTTTCTTCTTATATGTCTTGAAGAATTACATTCATTGGAAGCACCAACTTCCTTTGTTTCCCAGCTACAATTGGAAGGAGGCTCCAACCCCCTAGTTTCTTAGGCTACAACCTGAGGGAATCTCCAACTCCCCAATTCTTTGTCTACAACTAGAAGGAGGCTACAACCCCCAATCTTCTCCGGCTACAACCGGAAGGTGGCTACAACCACCTGTCCTTGCCCCGTCCTGCCACCCTGAAGTAGAAGTAGAATGATGGAACCACTGTCACACTATCACTGTGAGATATACCGCTGTAAACCTGTACCAATAAATCT
>ML782043.1:296246-317064 GCA_009831015.1 Picea engelmannii
AAAATATATCATAACTCATACTGTTACCCATCAAACAAACTTGGGTCCATTACCCAAACCTGGGGTCTCCAACTTCTCATGGCCATAACTCTCTAACCATGAGGAATTATGTGACATTCCACATACCACCAGAAATGACATGAAAAGCACTATCCATATAGGATATTTTCCCTAACAAATTCACTTTCCTTCATCCCATTATTCCACAATTAAGCATGGGTTCTCTTACTCCACAAAGCATCTTCCCGTGAGGGCTTTCACCATAAGGGGACCACTTTGGAGTTCATCCATATTTACTTCTTATCAACCATGAAAAAACAATAATGATTCATATTTACATCAAACAATATTGGGTCCATTACCTAAACCTTTGTTCTACGGGGCTTTCTTCAGGGGTTGACATCAATGACAACCAACCTTAATCAACAATTTTATGGTTCGATACGAATCTCTTCTAATGTAATTAGAACATCATTCTTAAGATTCAATAGTTTTTCTTTAGTGATTACGGATTTATGCATCAATTCCTTGATGGATTTGTCTTCTTCTGTGTTTTGTACTTTAATATGATAGGATTTGTATTCTTCTGTGTTTTGTTCTTAATTTGATAAGAATTCTCTTCTTATGTGCTATGTTATTTAATCTAATAGGGAATTCTCCACTTTTGTGTTTTGTATTTTAATATGATAGGAATTGTCTTTATCTGTGTTTTTTTCTTTAATATGATAGGAATTGTGTTTTTATTTGTTATGTTCTTTAATCTGATAGGATTCTCTTCTTCTGTGTTATGTATTTTAATCTGATAGGAATTATCTTTTTCTATGTTATGTTCTTTAATCTTATAGAAATTATCTTCTTATGTCTTATGTATTTTAATCTGATAGGAATTGTCTTTTTTTGTGTTATGTTCTTTAATCTGATAGGAATTCTCCTCTTCTATGTTTTGTATTTTAATCTGAAAAGAATTCTCTAGTAGAGATGCAATGTCCCATCTTTTCTTTTATTTGGTCTAACAATCCATTCTAGATTGCTTTTAATGCCATTGAATTGTTTCTCTTTTCTTCGTTTGCATTTTTGGATTTGTTCTTTGAGGTGGTTAAGTACCAAGGCTTACACACTATTGAGTCCCAAATGCCACATCCTCTTGACTTCAGATATCTTTTCATTCTTTCCCTCTATTCCATCAAATAATGGATCTTCGTTTGTGGAGAGAGTCATTTGTCCACCCATTTGTGTGTTTAGGATGATGTTCCCTCCAGTGATTAGACTCTTTTGCTTGAAGAAAAATGTCTTTGATACCAATTGTTGAAACACACATTGACACTGAGAGGGGAGGTGAGTCAATGTCTTAAACTTTTGGACAATTCTCACTTTTTCTCAATCTATTTAAATTATATGAATAACATATATGTATTTCAATTACTCATATATATATATATATATATATATATATATATATATATAACACAAACTATATAAAGAAGAATGAATATCATTTATTATTAAACTTGAATAAGTACATATGATTCCAATCAACAAAATACTCAACACCAACTAAATAAGAGAGATCCAACTCTCAGATACAAGACCCAACTTGTAGTTCTTAGATCCAACTAAGAAGTGAGGATTCCAACCCTCATAACAAGACTCAACTTGTAAACAGGAACCAACCTGATAAAGAATGAAACTTCATTTAATCCATTGTATATATTTATTATCCAACAAGATACCTAAGATTCACCACAATTTCTAGTTTATATAGTATTTCAATAGGTATAGGATTGAACAATTGTGTATTTTGACATGAACCATTGCACCTCTTCATAAAATACATTTTCCTTTTATTCATTAATTTATCGTGTAAGTTTCTCAATTTAATTATAAGACTAATATTGATTTGAATTTCATCCTCATGAGTTGATCACAAGTATCGATTGACTCATTATATCATTCCCATGCTTCTGTTGTGTCCCCATTTATCCAACAGATTAGATTCGATATTTTACCGTCTTTTTGTACTATTATGGTGTTAATCTTGTCAAATTACTCCATAGACCCTTAACTGTTTACAAAAATCGAATTCTGCAAAGGTTCTTTCTTTAACTCAATGTTCAAATGACCGTAGGCTCAAAACCATGGGCTTATCCACTAACAAATACTCCTAGTGCCTCTTATTTCTCCCTTATTCCTTTTATCACAAGATCAGTGTTGGAACCAAGTATTCTAGACTTCAGCCTTCTTCCAGAGTAATACTTCTTGAAGTACATATAAGCACTCCATGTTAACATTTTTCATCATATTCCCTTAAGCTAAAACCCAAATGCTTAATCCAATGGATGAGATTTCACTCTCCTCGATATGACCACTAACAAGATTATGGCTATTATTTTAACACTTCCAATATCCCGAATCCCACATGTCCATGTTGACGTGTATCTATTGACATGGCACTGGTTGAGTGGATGCCCCGTGTCACCTTGATCCATGACTTTCATATACCTTATATGCCAAGTGAGCCTTGACATGTGTCACCTTCTGGAATGTACCACATGTCGCTTTCTAGATCGTTGATTAGATCTTATTATCTATGTTATTTCAATCTTCCTATAAGAACAAACGACTATGATTTAAAAAATCATTGAGGGGATGGTTCTCATTCATTTTAAAGATGGAATTTTACTTAGAATTATTTTATGTGACAAGTTCACGGAATTTCGAACTTGTAGACTCACATGTCTTCTCGGGTGTCATCAAAATGCACGCCCTACTTCCATAGCCTCCAATATGAACCTATACTTAGAAAAATATACAAGTGATTTTTCTCGGGTTTATTGTCTCTCAGACTCATGGACTCACATATATTCTATGGTGTCATCAAAATGCATGCCCAACTTCCATAGCCTCCAAGATGAACCTATACTTAGAAAAATATTCAAGTGATTTTTCTCGAGTTCGCGAACTCTCAGACTCGCGGACTCACACATATTCTATGGTGTCATCAAAATTCACCCCCAACTTCCACAACCTCAAAGATGAACCTATACTTTAGAAAAAAAAATCAAATGATTTTTCTCAGGTTCGCAGACTCTCGGACTCACGGACTCACACATCGTCTATGGTGTCATCAAAATGCACCCCCAAATTCCGTTACCTCCATAATGAACCATAAATAAAAAAAAATCAAGTGATATAAACATAATATGATACTTAGCCATTTTTTTTGTTGCTTAGTGGACTCGCAGAAAGAGATTCGAGTCGTATGATTATGATTTCATTTTGATCCAACAATCAACATCGTTTCTTTCTTCTTTATCATTTGATCGTGTTCTTATTTTGATCCAACAGTAAACATTGTTCTTCGTTCTTTACCATCCGATCATGCTCTTGTTTTCATCCAACGATCAATGTTGTTCTTCATTCTTTATTGTCTGACTATGCTCTTATTTTGATCCAATGTTCCAACATCAATCTATGTGATTGAAAACTCCTTTTCTTGGTCGAACAGTCTACCGGTTTTCGCAAATCAAACGAATGGTCATGATTACTCCATAATCCTTTGCGTGGATTTCCTCAATTGCAGAACTATATTTATGCTTTACTCAAACGCACCTTCTCTTGTGAGCTTTGTGTCAGTGCACTCCTCTATGCATTGTATCTATCCAATCACAAGGATATATCTCCTGAGTTTCTCTACATTGATCGACATGAGAGATCTTATTCATGATATGGTAATCTAAGGGACTCCTTTGTTCCTTTCTTGTCATCAACCTCATCAGCATATGATTTTCCATGTTTGATTCATGTTTCCATCAATGAAAATACACAATCAATAATGCCAACTAAGGGTTGATTTTATGATTTTGTTTATAGTAATGATGAGTTCTTTAACCACTTTATAAAAATGTGTCATTTTAATACCCCAATATTAGAATGGGTGCTACCGGTAGCTGTACTTTTCAATTTGATGGTTCATTTTTAGGTTTTGGTTTTAATGATACCAACTGCCAAAAAAACAATTTCAAATTATCTAAAATTTTAATGATTTGAAAAAAAACAAAAATTCAATGAAATCATTTTTTTATATAGGTGTTGATTTTTAGGGTTTTTTGAGCTACTGTCTAAGTTTTGAAGGAAATGTTTGAAAAATGTTGTAATTTTGACCCCGTTTAAAAAAATGGTGCTATCGGTAGCACCACGTTTTGATTTGGGGGTTGATTTTCATGTTTTTTATGAAAAAATATGGGTTTTTTTAGGCTAGAGTTCTCGTTTTGAGGTCACATTTCTTGTTAAGTCGGTAACTTTGTTTCAAATGATACTTCTTCTAATCACCCAAGGTGATGTACTAGACTTATGCATAGGATGATTTATTTCAATTGCTTGTTTTTAATTTTCTGTTATTTTTATTAATATAGTCACATATTTATTTTCTTTTACCCATTTTGAGTAAGTTTTGACCCATCCACTTGCCTAATCTTCTTTTCAGACTCTGATCCCAAAGTACATGTTGTAGGTAGAATAGTCTTGATGATAAGGAACAATTAATTCACCCTCTGCAATATTTTTCTCATTCAAAGTTTAAACTAGAGAATACAATGGACATAACTTAAGGTAGAAGGGGACACTGGGGTCAAGTGGTGAGAATTGGGAGAAAAAATATTGAAATTCCTGTCAGAATTCTCAGCGAAATCACTGGGCAAGAAAATCACAAAGTTAGATATCAATAAGATGCCTCTCATGTTCATGGTATTACTCTCATAAAAAGTGTAAGTGCTTACACAAAGGTAGGATATGAATCTACAAGTACCTTCTGGGTATTTTCGATGAGCCCCACTTGCTTAAAATTAAAATTATAACCCAACCATGTCTTCAAGAAAAGACCCACCAGGATCATAGTTTTTGATAGGGACAACATATCAAATAAACTTTTGTACCACCTCAATTCCTTAACACCCCAATTTGTGATTGCAAAGATTTATCTCTAAATCTAAAGGGTGATATCAATGAAAAATTTAAAAGGAAGTATAAAGAACTATAAAATTGTGTGGGAAGTACAAGTAAACCCATTGAGGCTATAGACGATCGATGGTAGTGGGAATATGCTTATATGTATCAAGCCAACTTCGTCAAGTTTAAGGATGCTCATTTGTAGTGAAGTAATGCTAGGAAATAAGAGACAAGGAAAAAACTTAGCCCATGTCAAATAACTAAAAGCAATTATGTGGTGGCATGATCTGTCGACAATTGAGTGTGATTGAACTACATCGATTCACCTCACATTTCTGCTCATGGATAATTCCTAGAAAGGGATATAAAATTTCTTGCCATATGTACTTATCTTTCAGAAATAAACTTTGTGATGTGGAACCCATGATACAAGTGGAAGACCATGATTATGCAAGGATATTATCATTAAATCAAGGAACGACCTCTAAATTCAGAAAATAAGAAACATAATTGGTTCTTCCTAGTGAATCTCCAATTGTTTTACCCATAAAAATTCCCATTTAATTTGTCTACCTTAGGAAAATTAAATGGGACCCCCCTTGCTAAATTTCTACTTGACCTAATACCTTAGAAACACAATCTTCTAAGGTTTGGCTATCATGAGCATTGGAGGTTATTCTTGGTCTTGTTATTTATCACTGGGATTTTCCAGTGGTCTCTCAACCATCATATTTAACTATTGAGAAATGGAGGGTTCAATTGTTGCATATGATCCAAACTATCGGTCACATATTTAACTAGGTTTATATCCTCTACACCACCCTTTAAGAGACTGTATCAACGGAAAAACATGTACATCTAGATAAGCATCCACATTTTCACATGTCATCCTACCTAGTGGATATCAACTGCCTAGTACATTCTTACCTAGAGTTGGGATGGAATTAGAAAATGAGCAACCCCACTATCCATGTCTATTTCTAGGATCTGTGGGATCATAAATATCATGTACAATATCATAAAATATGTGACCACTTCTTAATTTAATTGTTCCAATTTTTATTATATGCCCCAACACCATGCATGTTAGAGAAGGCCATGGAAACTATCGACAAAATTATATATTGTTATGTACTCAAGAATGGTACCTATATCAGGATATTTATATCAACCAAACTACCACACTTATTTCCCAAATATGTCCCTGATAAATTGGTCTTGTAGAAGGCAACATACCAAATCCTTGTGCATCAGGTGGGGGAATCCCTCTCTAGAGACATGAAAACACCATGGCCACCACTATCATTCTGCATGGGATTATATAGTTTCAAGAACACAAAGGAGTAACAGACTGAGCAAGGCATTCTAGCAACAATCCATTTTAGGAAAGAAATATTCCATAGGCATGATCCTGTGAAGATTGTCAACAAACATTTCCATCTTTGCAAGTATGGGTGTCCTTATGAATTTGAATCATGAGGAGAAGAGGAAATATAAGGAAGGGAACATAATTATGATGAATTTATTTTTAGGATGGGAGGAAGCTCCAAGTCTAAGGAAAACTCAAAGGGAAAGTAAGAAAAGGAAGCTAGAGAAACACAATCCAAAGCAAAAGATGAAGAAGAAGTTGTGTATAAATCAATAATAGAAAAATAAAAGTTAGAGAAGGAGGATGAAGCACTCTGAAATAATAAAGAAGAAAAATAGTATCTAGAATATCACAAGGAGAGAAGAATAAGAAGGAATATGAGGAACAAGAATGAAGGAGACCCCAAGAAGACCAAGTGGAAAATCTCAAACAAGAAGAAGAAGAAGAAGAAAAAAAGAAGATGATGAAAATAAATCTTAGGAGGAATCTCAATACATTGATCGCACAGATGCCAATGTACCTGTTAGTATCAATAGTTGTAGTGTCACATTGTGGCCTCAAAATCACTATAGGAACACCTGCAATAGATAGTATTGAATTTAAAAATTAAGAGCACAATCGCCAAATGTAAACGGAAAAATCTCCAAAGATATGCAAGTGTTAAGGCAACGCATGCAATCAATCATTATCAGTTGGTTGATTACTATTGGCAAAACTAGATATTTGATAGTTTCCATCAAATAAATTCAAACACCAAGTAATGGACAATAATATTGCTAGGATTTCATCCCAAAACTATGATCAGATTCTTGACAGAGGCACTTCTTAAATATTTCTCAGGGTTTTGTATTTTGGAGAGGGATGGGTCAGGAAAAGAATAAGAAAGGACAAACCCTATGATCAAGTATGATGGGGATAAGCTCAAGAGAATATAAACTCATTCTCAAACCAAGTAGACAAGAAGAAACACTTTGGATTTTCTAGCAGAAGCAGTGATCTAGATTTGGATCCAGGAGCTTGATGGGGCTTAAAAAGGCCTAAAAATAAATGTTCTCAAAATGGCTACAAAATGGACGTGTGTGTAGACATTTTCGATAGGAACCCAATGAAACTTGAATGGGCTCAAATGGACATCATATGCTCCTGAAATCACGTTCTATTCATTTTTCCAAACAGGCAAAAAAATGTTGATTGTACAGTCTGTACAGTGCCACGTGGCAACTGACTGTACAGGTCATACAACCATACAAATGATATGGCAACAAAGTTGGCGCAGACGTGGAAAATTTCATATAGTTAATGTGATATCCTATGGATGTGACATGTGGTAGGGTGAATGGGTGTACGGAGATAACATGGACAAGACAAGTGGACCAATCGAGAGGTGACATGTGTCACCATTGTAAGGGTGACACGTGGCACGTCCGTACGATGACACGTGGTAGGGTACGATTAGCTGACATGGAATATGATGTGGTAGATGTAGCAGAGCTTCTCCAACCAGATTTTGATACTTGTCATGGTTTTCTGTGAATGAGGAGGTGCCACATGGCACCCTGTCACTAGTCAATGGTTTATGCAAGCGTTTTGGACTCTGAGAGATTCGAACACGGGACCTCTTTCTAGCCTAACGCCTTGGGGAAGGTCGGATTGCCAATGAACTATGGTGTTTCTTGTTATACCAATCCCACTTTATTATATTTAAAGTGTTTCAAATGTAAATCAAAGGTGGAAGGGAGCTCGGGCCAAGCCCTAGCCCATGGGTATTATTATATTATATGACCACAGTCTTTTCGGAGGGCGCTCTACTATATAGTTCTAGAAAAAAGGCGTGGGGGCCAATATTCCAAGGCTTAACCTCCGAAACCCTTGGTGCATGCGATCGAGGGGGGGGGGGGGGGGNCCACCTGATGGGTGCACCGTCAGGGCATGATTCTATCCATTTATGCTATGTGACCATTATATGTGGGCTAAGGGCCAGCGCGCAACCCTTACGGGCTGGCGCTTGGCCTTTTTATTTCCATGTGACCATATTTAGGGGACGTGTGCCCAGGAAAAGGGTATTAGCCCATATTTTTGGATAAAGTGGGTTTTCTGATTTTGGGTTATGGAGTTTTATTGATTTTATAGGCAGATTTGATGGATTTTGGCCAATATTGGGGGATATTAGGACCTATTTTAGGCCAGATTTTGGGAGGAAGTTGGGAGATGGTTACCAACTTTAGATCTATATAATCCATGCCTTATTAAGGCCATGGGAGGAGATTTAAAGAAGGTTTATGATAAATATTTTCCAAGCCAAAGCCATTTTTATGCAGGGAAGTTATTGAGGAGCACACCTTTGCAGGCCATTTCTGCAAGATCCGGTCATCCGAATTGAGTGTCGTTTCTTTTTTTGGGTTCTTGAGATCTAGTAGAACATGACCAGATCAGTTTTGTAACATCTTTTCACTATTTTGATGTACTTATTGATCTTTGAATAGAAATAAGAAAGTCTCACCCACTGAGACAAAGGCCCAGAGACGTAGGCGAGATTGTCGAACTCCATTCTCACATTGGTGTTATGGTTCGTTGTTGTTTTATGTTTCATTTCAATTATGTACATGATTATATGGCTATCACATATCTTCTATAACTTCTTCCTCTTTATTTAATCTTCCTAATTGGTTAATCAACACATGCTTAATAACTCAACCATAGTCATGTAAAAGATCTTTTTCGAATCAAGTGGTATCATAGCTAGTTGACATTTGGAATTTGAGTTTTGCATGATAACTAGGGAAGATATCATCTCAAGGGATAAAATGGAATCTACAGGAGGAATTTCTCAAGATGAGAAGGAATTCATAAATTTGGTGTTTTCCATGGTTGATATGGTGAAAGTGGTGTATGAAGACTGCTTGTAACGAAAGAGCTAGGTTCAAGTGAAAGCTTCAAAGAAAAAAAAAATCAAAGAAGGATTGAAGGAATTTCCTTCTACATCTGTTTCAGAAAACAACTTTGAGGTATGTAGTGAAAGTCATTCGTTAATTTCTCCTTGTTCCCATCAAGATGGTTTTGGTGCATTTGAAAAACATACAAGAGGTATATGTTTGAGATTGCTAACCAAGATGGGTTATGAAGGAAAGGGACTTGGAATTGAGGGCCACAGTATCGTTAATCCCATTGAGGTTGTGGAAAGGCCTCTATATTTAGGATTGGGATATGGTGAAGTGGAGCTTGGAGCATCCTCCAAGATGGATTTCAAAACTTCAGAAGCAAGTAATGCTTCAAGTGGCCAACTCAAGACATTGCAGAAACACTTCATGAAAGGTAACGACACATCACTCCAAGATTGTGATAGTGAATGCAAGTCATCTCCAAAGAAAAGTGAAGATCAACATGGAAGGTATAATGGTCATGTTTTTACCAATTCTCGTTTTGATTATAATAAACATAATCATGCAATCTAAAACTTGTGGAATATTTATCCATGTATTTATTGTCATTCACCCAAGCATTGTGTTGCCAAGTGTTGGAAGAGACAAACTTTGTACAAGAAACCTATGTCGATCAGGAAGGAAACACGACATAAATATTCAACTCCACAATGGAAGAAAGAGAAGGGAAAACAGGTCTGGATGCCAAAAACTCAATGCACTTATTGCAACAGTAGTGGACATCAAAAGGCTAGTTGTTGGAAGCTTAATTCAGAGCTTCGTCCAAGGAAGAACAAAAGGATTGTGCAAGTACTCACGAAGGAAGAAGGATTCCCAGTGAAGCAAGAGAAACACCATGAAAAAAATAAACCAAACACTTGGTTTTACCAGAAGTGGATGTCACAACTTCATTGTATTTTGCTTCCTTTAATGTAATCACACATGTTGAAATGATGACCTGTTATAACATCATTTTTGTACAACATCGTGTTTTATTTTCTCTTTATTAGTATGTAATAAATCAAAGTCCATTTTTGTAACCTTTTGGGGACCAAAAGTTCCTTAGTGGGGAGGTGTGATCCAGATTTGGATCCAGGAGCTTGATAGGGCTTAGAAAGGCCTAAAAATAAATGTTCTTAGAATGGCTTCAAAACGGGCATGTGCATAGACCTCATCGATATGAACCCAACGCAACTTGAATGGGTTCAAACAGACATCATGTGATCTTGATATTACATTCTATTCATTTTACCAAACATGCTAAAAATGTTAATTGTAGAATCTATACAGTGCCACATGGCAGCTGACTATACAGGCCGTACAGCTGATGTGGCAACATAGTTGGCGCAGACGTGGCAGATTTTGTACAACTGACATGGAATCCTCTGGAGGTGACATGTGGAAGGGTGACTGGGCATACAGAGCTGACGTGGATAGGACAGGTGGACCAATCGAGAGGTGACATGTGTCACCAATGTAAGGGTGACATGTGGCACGTCTGTATGATGACATGTGGCAGGGTACAGTCAGTTGACAGGGAAGATGATGTGGCAGAGCTGGTCCAACCAGATTTTGACTCTTGTCATGGTGTTCGGTGAATGAGGAGGTGCCACGTGGCCCAGAAATGGGTTTCCACATGGCACCATGTGACTGGTTAATGTTTTATACAAAAATTTTGGACTCTGAGAGGTTCGAACATGGGACCTCTTTCCAACCTAACACCTTGGGGAAGGTTGGATTGCCAAGGTGCTATGGTGTTTCTTGTTATACAAATCCCACTTTATTATATTTAAAGAATTTCAAATGTAAAAAGGAGGCAGAAGGGGATTGGGGCCAAGCCCCATCCCGCGCGTGTTATTATATTATATGACCATGGTCTTTTCATAGGGGGCTCTACTATACGGTTCCAGCAAAAAGGCGTGGGGGGAAATATTCCAAGGCTTAACCTATGACACCTTGGGTGCATGCGATCGGGGACAGAAATCAACTGTTGGGCACATCTTAGGGCATGGTTCAATCCACTTACGTCATGTAACCATTATATGTGGGCTAAGAGCCAGTGCGCAGCCCTTAAGGGCTGGCGCTTGGCCTTTTAATTGCCATGTGACCATATTTAAGGGGTATGCTCCTAGGAAAAGGGGCTTAGCCCATATTTTTGGATAAAGTGGGTTTTCTAACTTTGGGTTATGGATTTTTATTGATTTTATAGGCATATTTGATGGATCTTGGCCAATATTGGGGGATATTGGGCCCTTTTTTAGGCCAAATTTTTGGAGGAAGTTGGGAGATGGCTAGAAACTTCAAATCTATATAAACCAAGCCTTATTGAGTCCATGGGAGGATATTCAAAGTAGGTTTATGCTGAATATTTTCCAAGCCAAATCCATTTTTATGCAGGGAATTTGTTGAGGAGCGCACCTTTGTGGCCCATATCTGGGAGCTTCGGTCATCCGATTTGAGTGTTGCTTCTTCTATTGGGTTCTTGAGATCTAGTATAACAAGACCAGATCATTTTTGTAATATTTTGTCACTATTGCGATGGAATTATTGATCTTTGAATAGAAATAAGAAAGCCTCACCCACTTAGACAAAGTCCTGGAGACACAGGCGAGATTGTCGAGCTCCGTTATCACATTGGTGTTAAGGTTTGTTGTTGTTTTATTCTTCATTTCAGTTTTGTACATGATTATATGGCTGTCACATATCTTCTATAAATTCTTACTCTTTCTTTAAGCTTCCTAATTGGTTAATCAACACATGCTTAATAACTCAACCATAGTCATGTAAAATATCTTTTCGGATCAAGCAGCTACATCAGTTTTTCAAGAAGAGTTTGCAGTTTGAGAATTTCACCTTCAATGAAAATCCTAAATTTTGACTGAAAGATAGTTGATAATGGAAGAAACATTTTTTGTTTCTTGTATATAAGGTGGAATTCCTCTTTTTTTTATGATTAGATGTAACCTGGGAAAATAAAGGCGTTAAAAAATTTTCAAAACTAGTTTTTTGTATGTCGCTACAGGAAGTTCCCGAAGCACTCCACACATAAAACATGGGATATTTTGGAAATGACTGTATGTGCAGTCAATTTCAAACTAAGATTATGACCATATGGAGAAGTATTTTGAAAAAATAAAATAGGTTTTTCTCAAACACAAACTCATCTCAAAACATTTCATTCCATTTTTACACATGTGTCATGGTTTGAGAGATACAGACATATCTTTTCAACTCATTTTTCAAACTTTAAAATTCTGGAATTTATTGTTTTTAGCCATTATCTTTGGGCACAAATTCCACGAATATGGAGAGGTTTTTTGGGAAACTTAAAGAGGTTTTTTTCAATAATAAGCTCATATACAAAAACCTCTCTCTAGTTTCACACATCTATCACGATTTGGAAAATAGGCAATGATATTTGAGACCTATTTTTCCATATTTTGCCAATATTTTGTTGTTGCAGATTTCTAGATTTTTTTGAAATTTGTGAAGATAGCTATCCCAATTGATTAGATCATCTCTAAATCAGATTTTGAGTTTGGAGACGAGATATTTCTCCCTCATATCATGCAATCAAATCATATCTTTTCACATTTCTAGTGGGTCAAAAACCAACTCCTAGAAAGTAGAAACCTACCTGATTTTGCAGATTTCTTATCCCAAAAGTGTTGTAATTTGTTTCTATATTTAGCTAAAGGTGGATTTCGACCCCCTTAACTTTTGGATCTCAAATTTACTATGTATTTTATATATATTATGGTGAAAAAAACAATCAAATGGGAGGAATTTAGTTTGAGGGACTGAGAGAGAGCTACAAAGGGGTTGAATCCCTATTTTTGGCTTGATATTACATATCTTAAGACTATTTTGATCTATCTTGCCTATGCAAATACTTTCTCTGCTAACAAAATTGATGGTTATTCTATTTTATTTCTTTGTTTATCATATTCATGTTTTCCTTTGAACATTTTTCTAATGTTATATGAGCTTATGACAAATGATTTTTTTGCTGAGAAGGTTTCTTTAAAGGGTTTTAGTAATCTTTGTCACATTGGTTTTTTCCTCCTTAAATCTTATTTAGAATGAATTATGGATAAAGGTTTATTCCTCTGCTACATAAAGACATTAAAGAAAATATTTTTTATTGGTGTATTTATCAGTCTTTGTTTTTCCCCTTGTCTCAATCACACCACTTAAAATCTTAAATTTCTAGCCATCAATTTTGTTTACCTGACTTGTTGCACTTAGGTGAGTGATATTAACAAACCATATCATTATTCCCTTTAAAACCGAGCAAATATTTATCCATCTTAAAACTCCTATTGAAAATTTTGAAACAAGGTGTGCTAGGCTTAACTCAAATAGCATTCTCGAGTTGACTTCTAGCACTAACATATTTTGGCATCATTGTGGGGAATGGAAAGAGCGAAGTAATTTTCCCTGGGAGAACGACATCGATTAGATTCTCTTCTTGATGGTAAACAAGAAGTGAACATATATCATACTGCATATCTTTCACCTGGAGACTCCACAATCTAAGACTCCACTAGAGGAAGAATCTTATTAATAGAAAAATGGAAGGACAGAAGGGAAAAACTAGGTATCAGCTCATTATCTTTCTCCATGAACTTTTGTTCTTCTTTATCAGCTCGTTCATGTCTTTCTCTTTGCATGTAAAGAGTATCATCCTATGTTTTGTTTATTTAGATGATTGTAATCATACAAATGTATATTCTCCCCTGAGTAGTGAATATTTGTCCTCTGCATGCACCATTGACCTTAATTTAATCCCATCATGTGAACCTATTGATAAAGTTGAGGTCTGTGTTTCAATTTCTCCTGAAATTGACTTATATTGTAAATATGTGGATTACAAAGTTGATATACCTTTTGAGGTCGTTGTTGAACCTTGCAATCAGCCAGTTGACATTTGTGTTCAGCCTTCTAAAGTTCAATTAAGAATCAAAGAATTTTTTAAACCTCTCAAGATGCCTCATATCCTAAATGCTTACCCTCCTATGTTCTTTGATTACCTTCTTATGTTTAAAGGAGACGATCATATTACAATTGAAAAGAACATGGAATCTTTTGAGGATTCCATTGATAATTTTTAAATCATGCATGAGAATGTTATCTTAAGGTTATTTTCCAAATCCTTGGTCAGGGATGTTGCTTTATGGTTTAGAAATATGAAGGATTGTTCTATTTGTTCGTGGAATGATTTTCATAATATTAGAAGAGGGAAGGAAGAAGCCCTTTCTCCATTCAACAGGAGGTTCCATTATTTTTATTGCAGTATGCCTTTGGAGATTTGGCCCTCTAAAATTTCTACCATGGTATATTATACGCTAGCTCAACATCTTGAGTTGTTCCTTTATCTCAGAGAGAGGAAATCATCATCCCTTGAACAAATGTTTACTAATGTTGAGGAAATCGAGGAGAATTTTCGAGCATGTGGGAGGCTACCAAAGCAATTTTGCGATGAAATTTTAGAACAAAGTAAAGCTTATGAGCAACACAAATTAGATTTGGATGCATATCAATTGGAAGAAGGATATGGATAGGAGGATGTTTATGAACAGAAGTCAGATTTGGGACAACTTTCTGCATCATTTTCTGATTTCAATTATTTTTTAGGTCTTGAAATTGATAAATATGATTTTTCTACTCACGAGAATGCATATTTATATGCTCATAACTTTGAGACCTATTTTTCTAGATTTTGCCAATATTTTGTTGCTACAAAATTCTAGATTTTTTTAAATTCATGAAGATAGCTATCCCAATTGATCAGATCAGCTCTAATTCAGATTTTGAGGTTGGATATCATATATATATCCCTCATATCATGCAATCAAATCATATCTTTGCAAATTTCTAGTGGGTCAAAAACCAACTCCTAGAAAGTAGGAACCTACTTGATTTTACAGATTTCTTATCCCAAAAGTGTTGTAATTTGTTTCTATCTTTAGCTAAGGGTGGATTTCGACCCCCTTAACTTTTGTATCTCAAATTTACTTTGTAATTTATATATATTATGGTGAAAAACACAAGCAAATGGGGGGAATTCGGTCCGAGGGACTGAGAGAGAGCTATATAGGGGTTGAATATTGGTTTTTGGCTTGATATTACATATCTTAAAACTTTTTTGATCTACCTTGCCTATGTAAATAATTTAGCTGCTAACAAAATTGATGGTTAGTCTGTTATCTCTCTTTTTTTATCATCTTCATGTTTTCCTCTGAACACTTTGTTGATGTTATACGAGATTATGAAAAATTATTTTTGTGATGAGAAGGTTGATTTAAAGGGTTTTAGTAATCTTTACCACATTGGTGTTTTCCTCAAATATTATTTAGAATGAATTATGTATAAAGTTTTATTCATCTGCTACATAAAGACATTAAAGACAAGATTTGTTATGGGTGTATTTATCAGTCTTTGTTTTTCCCCCTTCTCTCGATCACACCACTTAAAATCCTAAATTTATAGCAATCAGTTTTGTTTACCTTACTTGTTGCACTTAGGTGAGTGATATTAACATATCATATCATTATTCCCTTTCAAACTGAGCACATATTTATCCATATTAAAACCCCTATTGAACATTTTGAAACAAGGTGTGCTAGGCTTAACTCAAATAACAGTCTTGAGTTGACTTCTAGCACTAACATCACCTAAAAATTCTAACACAATTAAATTGAGGTAATTTCCATATAGGAGATCTGGGATTGTGTGATTCACACCCTCTAAATTTAGAAGAGTGAAAAAAATCAATTACTTTAGATTTGACAAGGCTCAAGGCATAAATATTATACAACAAAATATGAAGACACTACCCATTTCAATTTTTTTACCACTTGTAGTAACCAAAAAAATATATGTATTCCAAGAAACTAGTCAATATCCTCTATCTATAGCCTCCACTAGTGTAGAATTTACACAAGTTATGGAGAAAAATACTAGAGACTTCAGCAAAGAGGTAGAAGAATACAAGGCCCGAAATGTATCCCTAGAAGATGAAAATAGATGTTATAAGTAGGAAAGATCCAGTCTTCCAGAATACAAAGAATGCATTATTGAAGTACACAAATAATTCAATGATATTATAAAACAAGTGTATCATTCTCTACAATACTTCTAGGATGCAACTGCTCAACTTTTGTCATTATCTAATTAGATTAAGAAGAAGAAAAACAAGTTAATAGGAATTCACACAGGCATTGATGATATAAAGAGATGGTCACAAGAAAATCCAAATGCACCCCCTCAAGTCCCAATGATGACCTAAAATGAACACTGGATGAACTATGCAGTAGTTATAAGGGCCCACAAGATTGGAAACAAAATGAAGAAAGACAAAACAAACTTTGTTGGCACTTGCAAGTGGATTCGTTCTATGGAAGAGAAATTGTTTGAAAAATGAAGATTGCCCAAAATCGGGGATTTCATAAATCCAAGGCCAACACAACAAGTCTTTGCAGAATTAGAATAGGCTATGAATTCTAGGTAAATATCCATAGGAATGACTCAAACAGTAACTAAAGAAATTGTCAAAGAAATATTGTTGTCCCATCAAGAGAACACCATGTGTTAAACTATTATTTGGTTAATTTGAAAAGGGTCATGAAGAGCATAACTCAAAATGTAGCCACCTATACAATCACATTAGAAAATTTATTTTTTACTTGAATTATAACGATATGCTCTTATCATGATGTTTAGACTTCCTATTTACAGGATAAAGGACGGGGAAGAGAATAAATTTTATTTCAAAATTTTTAATGTATTGTATAAAGTAAAATGGGGCAAAATCAAGGAACTGAAAAGATATATCTATTGGGAAGTCAAGAAGGCCTAAGAATTAGTTTCAATATAGAAGAATAAATATTCAAGAGCACTCATAAGAAAGTCAAGAAGGCCTAAGAATTAGTTGCAATATAGAAGAATAAATATTCAAGAGCACTCATAAGAAAGAGATCTTAATTTTTGTGACTTTGAAAACTACTTTTGGGTCTAATGAGAAGAAGTCCTCATGGGCCATTTTGGAGGAAAAAAAATCTAATGTATTTCATATGTATAGTGTGAACGACTTCTAGTATATGTATTTTCATCTTCAGTGCTGCAAGGTTATGTTGTTCATTTGTAGAGTATTCTTATATAAATTTTGTAGCTTTGTTTCCTTTTTTATTTTCCAGCAATATTGTTTTGAGATGATAAATGAACGGTGTTAAATGAATTTGTTGGTTCATACTAATTTGTACACATATTTTGTTCATGTATAACTAATATTTTTTTTTTTTGACATCTGAATTTTTTAAGTGAAAATAGGGATTGGTGTTTCATTGTCTATTTATTTTAGTTAATTCTCTCTTAGCTAGGATAGGTTTGAGTAGGCTTACTTTTTTAATTTATATTTAACTCATATTTCACTCTACATTTTTCATTTCAATCACTCCACATTCATCCATACCCAACAATGACATCTTTGTTAGAATCCATATGGGTCTCCTACACCAAACAATGTGAAGTCTAATCGGGACTTCACACCAAGGAGTACCCCTGTCTATTGAATGGAATTTTTCTCACATCAATAGGGATGTATAGAATAGTAAAAATTTAGAAATAAGATAATCGTGAATCCACTAAGATTTAGAAGAAAATCCCCACTTCACAACACACTTCAACGTACCAAATTCTCAAGAATCACCAATAATAGCTTAGACTTTAAATAGATTTCATTTTCATTTAAATAAAAACAACGTGCGCTTGATTTTCACCGTTGATGAAGTCTTCCATCTAATCAAATGATCCTAATCTCTTAGGAGTTATGGAGTCGCCTACTCATTAAAGAGTCAAATCACTAAAGAATACATTAGAGTTTCGCATTTTGGAATTTCGTACTTTAGGAATTTCAACATGCCTCACCTTCAAAATCCTGATGCGCGAAAAGTGTTCGATCCTAGTCACCATATACACGTATACCTCCCTAAGCTTTAAAATGTCACTACAGGAAGTGGCCCTTCGGGAAAACGACAGAAGATCTAACTTGCAAATCCATGAAATGCGAAGTCCCAAGATATTAAATCTTGGTTAAATAAACTAATCCCAATTAAAGGTAATTAATAGCTTTGCACACTTAGAGTTCAGATATCCCCCATCCATGACATTCTAAATTCATGAAACCTGAACTCTCAAAATGTCTTAAGCATTAAACAAATTTAAATAAAGATTAAATAAAATTAACGAGTAATTAATCACTTCGTGGTTTCAAGCATCGGGAATCATATATCAAGCTGTTATCGAATACCTCGAGGTCCAAAGGCCCAAAAAGTGTTAAGGTTAAACATGATTAATAGGTTAAACATTATTATCTCATGTTAATTTTTCATTGAATCGTAGTTCAGGTAAATTCAAATTTCATCTATGCTTTTCCCAACCATGAACCACCAACCATTAATGGCATTAATAGCCGATCTACGGAAAATGATTTCAAATAAGATCTCAGATCATTGCCCAAAATCTTTTCATTAAGGGAATTAAACACATTTTCAGTGAAGGTATACACAAATTGATGCATTTAAGGTGAAAAAGATATTGCATTATGTTGGTTGTGGAGCCTGATTATCTTCCTGATTCAGATGTCCTTTCTTTCAGCTGTGTTTATACCCCATGAATACTTTACACCCCAGAAGTATGTATACTCTTCCACGTGGGGGAGTGCAGAGGGGGGGTACCCCCTCTGCGGGGTCTGGGGGGCTATCCCCCCGGTTGGGGGGTTCGGGGGAAAGTGGGCCCCTGACGGGGGTTTGGGGGAAAATGAGATCCTAGCGGGGG
Organism: Picea engelmannii; assembly: GCA_009831015.1. Lineage (NCBI taxonomy): Eukaryota > Viridiplantae > Streptophyta > Pinopsida > Pinales > Pinaceae > Picea > Picea engelmannii. The sequence continues at coordinate 315,315 of ML782043.1, forward strand.
TTCAGGGGAAACATCCCCCGATGGGGGTTTGGGGGTGAAGACCCCAAAGGAAAAATTTCCTTATAAATGTATATTGTAATTTCATTATAAATATGGACCGTTCATTACAAGGTTGAAGATCTAATAGTAGAAATTATGTTAGGGTTTTTTTCCCTAGAAGGAAACCCTCTGTTATGAGGGAAATGTATTGTAGCTATGCATTATGGCGAGTATTGTATTTTGAGAGAGGATACTGTGAGAGAAAAAAGAGGAAGTTACAACAGGTTTTGTTGTAGGTTGCATCCCTTCATTTGCTAGATAATAATAAAGGAAGGACCTGGAAATTTCTCTAGTGGACGTAGCCCACACTGGGTGAACCACGTAAATCTGTGTCTCTATTGTATTGTGTATCTTTTGTGTTTTGTTTTTGCATTTGTTTTATTTAATTGCTCCGCGGTCCTTTTTTTCTAACACATTATGAACTCCATTCGCGTTTTTCACAGAGAAAGCTTAGCAAGATAAGAATTTTTTTGCATTTGTTGTGATAGGTAACATAGTGTTGAGTTTACTACTATCATGGCTTCGCGGAAAATGGTTAAAGAGACTACTAAGAGCTCGAGACAAAACATAGATGTCCTCTTGAACACATCTTCGAGAGCTGTGGAGACCATAAAAACTTGGATGCAAGTCTGTGATATCCTACAATATGAGTTGAACAACTATCTAGAAGAGTCAGATTATGAGGGGACTGAAACTCAGATGATGAAGCTCAAATACGTAGCCCAATCAGATTTGCACAAGATATCCATGTAGCTGAGGGTCATGCAGTATAACGACATGATAGGCTGTGTTAGCACTCAAAAACGCACCGGCATTTTTGAAGGAAAGATGCCTAATCTTGTAGGGAACATTTGACTAGCTTCCCGAGCTCCAAATACATATCTGAAAGAACCATTGGAAATTTCAAGATTTGTAGATGTCGATCGACTATTTAAACATGCAAAACGGACTCTCCATGATCGAGAAAATTGATTTTGAAAAAATCTGCACTTTCACCAGCGCAGAAGGCAGAATTATGGCTAGTTAGTTGTGGAAAGTAGCGACTTTCAACAGTGCAGGAGCAGATTTTTCAAGCAAGTGCGCTGTTGAAAGATGTCAAGGCCAGAATAGCCAAATTTTCGCCTAGATCAAGAATTTTTGGGTTTGAATGGTTTGAATCCTTCTTCAATAAGCTGGTTATGAATTATCAAATCAAAATCTGAAGGCCATTTTTAGAGATGAAAGTCAAAAGGGCATTTTTTGACTAGATTTAGTGATTTTCAAGGGCAAAATGATAGGGATTTTTGGCACACATCATCAAATTCGAATTCCACTTTTAAAGGAACAGATCAAAGAGCCTTGGAAGGCTAGGCTACACTTCATCAACTTTCAACCAATGTTTGAAGACCAAAAGATAGAGGTTGACCTCATCTTGAGGATCTCTCCTTATCTTTTGTGAATTGGTTTTGACTTTCTATTTTTAGAATATCATATCCATTTTTTTAGGATCTGAAACTGATTGTAAGAGGCTATAAAGCCAAAGAAATTTGGAGCTCTAAGGGGTTCGATTCTGGATACAGTAATACTCCTTTTGTACTCAGACATTTACATTGTTAATACAGATCACAGGTTCCTTTCCATTTTGGTATCAGTTTTCCATATTTCTTCTTCACTGTTATATTGTTGTCAAACCTTGAATAGCTGTTATCCTATTGTTTGGTTCATGACATTA
>ML782043.1:323010-370064 GCA_009831015.1 Picea engelmannii
TTTGAATGGTTTGAATCCTTCTTCAATAAGCTGGTTATGAATTATCAAATCAAAATCTGAAGGCCATTTTTAGAGATGAAAGTCAAAAGGGCATTTTTTGACTAGATTTAGTGATTTTCAAGGGCAAAATGATAGGGATTTTTCGCACACATCATCAAATTCGAATTCCACTTTTAAAGGAACAGATCAAAGAGCCTTGGAAGGCTAGGCTACACTTCATCAACTTTCAACCAATGTTTGAAGACCAAAATATAGAGGTTGACCTCATCTTGAGGATCTCTCCTTATCTTTTGTGAATTGGTTTTGACTTTCTATTTTTAGAATATCAGATCCATTGTTTTAGGATATAAAACTGATTGTAAGAGGCTATAAAGCCAAAAACATTTGGAGCTCTAAGGGGTTCGATTCTGGATACAGTAATACTCCTTTTGTACTCAGACATTTATATTGTTAATACAGATCACAGGTTCCTTTCCATTTTGGTATCAGTTTTCCATATTTCTTTTTCACTGTTATATTGTTGTCAAACCTTGAATAGCTATTATCCTATTGTTTGGTTCATGACATTATAATCAGTTCCTTTAGTTGTTTATTAGACCCTGCTTTGCTCTGGTTTATGAACAATCTTTTCTTCATCCACTGAAAGCTATTTTACTGATTAACCAATCTTGGAGAGCACTGTCTATTTGTTTATCATTTTTATGTCTGAAAGTCATAAGCTGAATTGAGTTATCCCATTGATCCATATTTACAAAATACAAAAACATTCATTTCTTAAGTTACCAAGCACCTTTGGTCTGCAACCACAAAGGGTTTCTTGGAGTGATAACAGGCTGGTCCTTAGAGAACATCGACGTCTCGACCAGAACCATTCACAATTCACACAAAGTTGTTGTTGGATATTTTTGCCTAGAACATATATAGGTGATGTACAAATTGTCCTCATCATTCAAACATAGTTATAATGTTGCTTTCTTAAAAGAGTTTGAAGAATAAGAGTGCCCAAAAGGTGTAAAGATTTACCTTGACTTGATTAAAGATTGGTGGGCATGCCATGAGAAATTCAGAGCAAACACCCATGGCATATACACCATTGCATCATTAGATACTCATATGATGTATGTGGCCATTATGCTATGTATACTTTTCGAGAGAGAAAAATCTGCCCACTTCCTGTTATCATGGGTATCGATCATGCATGAAGTTGTAGAGGATTTTTCCTTTAATTGGGCCAAGATATTATTAGACAGTTTGGCCAAGGAAATCATTAAATATCATACATTGAAATCCAAAGGACGAAATGCCCCTTTTTACATGTCGGCATATCTTATGGATGTTGTTTGTTTTGTGACACCTTTTCCTTTGATGGGTTGGAGTTGGGCACCGACCAACGTCGAGCCAATACATATTTATCATTCAAAGCTATGGGAAGATAAAGCGAAAGATTTATTCTATGAAATCTGCAATTATGTGGTGGTGTCAATTCATATTGGTGTCCACCTCCTAGGATTTCTGACAAAATAGTGACCAACTTGGGGAAGATAGTGGATTGGTACATTGAAGAGAATTTCTCTTATATCAAGGTTTTTGGCTGCTCGATTCCTCTGCATGCCTTGCCAAATTTTCTACGAAATCGATTGGTGTGTCATGAAGTAGCGCATCAAACTATTCTTGGGGCAATCAATAAGGAATTGGATCCAGTGAAGAAAAAGGTATGGCCCATCTTTCCCTTGCAGATTGGTATGTTTTTGTTATTATATTTCGGCACTCGAAAGTAGAGGCTGCATCCCTGGAGGAAATAAATCTTGTTAATATCTAATTCAAGAAACATGATCCCAAAAAGATCATGGGAAAACACATGGCCCTTTACAATTTGAAAATATACGACCATGAAGATTCTCCCCAGGATGAGATATTCCAAGGAGCAAGATCCTATAGGTAAGTTTTGAGCTTAATCCAAACTTTGGCCCCAGACAAATTGGCCGAGTTCTATAATTTCCAAAGGCACCAAAGAAATGACCTTCCTAAAGTCTTGCAGGGAGAAACCCCAACACCTCCAACTACACAAAAAATTGAGACCTAGAGTTTAGGAACAGGGAGCTCCAGTGGACAGGATGCTTAAGAAACTTTGGAGAAAACTAATGTTTTGACTCAGAAGGGAGACACCACATTGACAAATCCACCAAGTGATCAAGCTAAACCTCAGGCTTAGGTCTTCATATAAAAGGGAGAAGAAAAACCATCGTCCACACCAGGAAAATCAAATACTAACATAGTCAGGAAGCAACCATACCCTGAGTTAGGCAGCCCTATCCAAGCTGTCACACTTTTATAGTTTAGTAGAGGGAACCCGAGTGCCGAAATAATATTCATAGAGAATCTTACACCTATTTTAGTAGAAGAGATGCCCCCTTCTGACTTCTTCTTCAGAAAGAAGAGGAGGGTTGTAGTAAAAATAGAAACACACCAAAGGGAGGGTGCAACTATCAAAATACATAGGGTGTTACTGGATGGACAGGCCTTAGAAGAGGCAGACTTCGCTATGGACGTGGTAGGCTCATTAAGATTTTTTCCACAACAAACCAATGTTCAGTTGGGAACCTAAGGGAACAATTGAAGAAGAAGGATCTGTTGGTGAGCCAATTGCAAAATCAAGTAAATACCGTGGAACAAAATGTCAGGAATGAGATGAATAAGAGTTTTGAGCATATTAGAGCCTATGACAGATAGGAAATTCAAGCTCAAATTTAGTCTCGACGAAATGCATAAAAATGCACAGGCAAGTTGAGAATGGGCTATTTAGCAGGGAGAGTTCGTAAAACAACTACAAGCCAAAATAAACTTGACTGAGAACACATTTGTAGATATGGTGATTTTTCAAGCCCAGGTGTTGGAGGTGCGAGAGAAATTGGAATCAACACAACAAAACATTTTTACTAAGGTAGAAGCTTTCCAAAACCATTTTCGGGTGGTAGACCAATCCTTAAATAACATTTTCTTAACAGAGAGAGAGGCCATTGCTTCTTGAGCTACTTTCTAGGAGGCAATTGTGTCATCAGCAAGAGAGGAAGTATCCATGGTCTCTATATTTTCTCTTTCAGAGAAAACCAAAGGCTATATAATACTGAAAAACTCGGAGGCTAACATAGTTGAAAGTAAAATATTAGCTAAGGAAGTGAAAAAATCTTGTGAAGAAGCATTCTATTCACTTAATTTGATATAGAAAAAAATCAACTTAATTTCAAGACAAACATGGAAGAAGCTCAGGCTGAAATCTTACAGTTGAAACAAATTGATATTACCCAGATTAATAAGTGGATAATCAACCCAAGTCTACAACTACAATCTGTATCTTCGGAAGACAGGAAAATAGAGGATAGGTTGCCTCACTTAGAAAATAATTTATATACTTTTGAGGCAAATGACTCAACATAGCCTTTTAGATTGGTGGTGCAGTTCATAGGCAGGTGTGTTAAATGTGTCGAGCAAGGAAAAGTTATCACATGTGGGAACCAATGAGATAATGTGTGTACACCATTTGTACAGGTCATGATTAGAGGCCAGTTGTTTCTAAGTTGGAGGACGGGAAGAAGAAACGTCTCTGCCAATAGGCGAAGAGACTGAGAAGACGTGCATGAAACTCTTCAAATTTCATATATTGTAATATTTACTGTTATTGAAATTATGAGAATTCCAACCACTTAGAGTTGAGAACATTTTTTTATAAATACATATTTTGAATACTTAACATAGGTTGCTTCTTGTCGAATGTAATAGAGAAAATCTCCTTTTGTGAGAGTTAATACAAGTGCAGACTGAGATTCCAACCTTTGTGCAGTTTGAGTTATGTGTTTCTCCTGTATCTCATATTTATAGTTTTTCTTTATGTCATTCCTTGATATCTAAGTGGTTTCAATTTAGTACTACTACTACTGTAGCCATATTTTAACAGTTTCTTGATAAGCAAGTAGTTTTTCCTCTATGTTTGATGTAAGTAAACACAAGACCTGTGAGCTACTTGGATTACTATATCTTATATCCTTTGAGGGGTGCATTATTTATTTTCTTCTACTATGAACAGCTTAAGATTCGTCGTGTATTGATGCATCATTTTGTTTAATAGTTTTGTAATTTTTTCTCCATATCATTTGATCTTATAAATCAACTGAAACAACAAAAGATGGCCTCTGTTCTGTTCTGACATTAGTTTCATTTGAGGATTTATGCTCATATAACTAATGGAAGAAAAATAACCTTTAAAAAACGTTCCTTTATATTTTGGATGCCTTGACATTACCCTTTGAGCCTTAAGTGTAATCTGAGGAACAACATGTTTTTGGCATTGTTGTCGGGGACAGAGAAATGAAGTTATTTTTCCATGGGAGAATGACATGGTAAGTTTATCTCTTTGATAGTGAACAAATATTGAATACATAAATAAGGCTAATTTTATATTTCACTTGGCGACTCCACTATAGATAAACTAGCATTCGGTAGAAAGAATACCAGAAAGAACCCAGATGATCAGCAGACTACGCCCGTATCTGATCCCTAAAAGTTGTTAAAACCCAAGGAATACCTCAATTATACTACCTCATCTTCAGGTAAGAATTATCAACCCAAAATAATTCAAGTAAATACTCAGGTTCCGGTCGAAATATTAACTCCTGAAGAAAAGTTTAAACAAATGATTTTTGTGAATGCCTCAACTAGTGACACTGCAATAAAGATTGAAATTGACCCTTCTGATACTTAGAACAGTCCAAATAAAATATCCTCATCCTTACCCGCTATCATTACTTCTCTTTCTACCCCATCCTCACCCGAAACTAAGGTTTATGTTCTTGGAAATCCCGAGGAGCACACCTTATACCCCAATTCATCTCCTGATGGTTCACCTATCTACATGTCTTGTAAGTCTGAGGAAGTTAGCCCACGTTTTCCGTTTCCTCCTCTTCTAGAATTCACGCCTTATAACACTCAATTCTCAGTCTTTCCTTCACTATAGCCCGAGGAAAATGAACAATCACCACTTCGGTCCCTAGCATTTTATGAAAACCCTCTCTTTAACTCTCGAAGTTCATCTCCCCGACATCAAATGGTTGTTGTTGGAGGAGGTGGTGTTGGAGGAGGAGGTGGTCAAGGACCACCACTTCCACCCCCCAGAATGTTTGCGAAAGTGGCAGCTAGATACGCTCATTTAGTCCTTCCCCCTGTCCTTCATGATTTACCAGAAAACTATATGAAGAACTTATCGAAATTCACGGGAGAAGGGGACTTAACTACCACAGATCACATAAACTTTTTTGAACAATTTGTTGATATCCTCGGAATTGAGCAAGAGGATGTTTATTTGAGACTTTTGGTGAAAACCTTTGAGGGACAAGTAAGAATATGGTTTTGAGGGCTCCCGATAGGTTCTATAGCATATTATGACGCATTAAAAATGCCTTTTTAAGGCAGTGGGGAGAAAAGAAAGATCACTTGTATTATCTTATGGAATTTGGGGCCCTAAGGAGAAATAATTATGAGTCAGTCTTAGAATTAACCTAGAGGTTTAATAAACTCTATCATAAGATCCCAGCAGAATTTAAACCCTCTCAGGCTATAGCTAAAGTGACTTTCGTAGGGGCTTTAGAGCCATATTTTGCCCTACTCTTGAGGTAAAGGAGATCTATCGCCCTCACAAGAATGAAAGAAGACACCATCGAAATTGAATCAAACATGATGGCATCCGTTAAACTAAAAGAAAAGACTTGGATAGGAGCCAAAGAAACTAAATTCTTAAAAGAATAAGCAGGACCCTCGGGATCTGAGAGATCCTCGAAGGATAAAATGGATGACATGGCTGAAATAATTAAAGAATTATCAAATCAAATATCTAGAATGGAGCTAGACCAAGCTAATCCTGATTTTTTTTCCAAAAGATATTTCAAAAGGAATCCCAACCCCCAGATCCAACAAAGACAAATAAAAAATGAGGACCAAAAAATCAAAGCCCCATTTAAAACAAAAAACTTCATGCAAAGTGATGACATGGAAGACTATGAGGGGTTAGATGAATATATAAAAAAATTCATTGATGATGACCGAGAACCTCACCTATCTGGACATGATTATGAGAGATCCCTATATCAATAACCCTTGTTTGGAAATGAGGAAAGCATAAATAATCTGGGAGAGTCAAATTATCAAGGAATCGTCGACTCTATAATGGTAGAGCTTCAACATAAATATAATTTAAGGCCTAGAGATAAAAATTCTACAAATGATCCATCGAAGAAGATCTTGTCAAGAAGTAAAAGAATGAGGTAGCTCAACCATCCACTGAAACACAAGCTGCCAAAACAAAAACAGCTGAAACGCAAGATGCCAAAACAAAAACAGCTGAAATGCAAGTTGCCAAAACAAAAACTGCTGAAACAAAAACAACATAGACTAATAGGCTATAAAAAAGAGAAACAAAGATCCCAACTAGAGAGGTTGAGAAGATGATTGGAAGTTTCAATATGGAAAATGAAATTAATAAAATTAATATTCCTGTACCTCTGGTTGAATTAGCAAAAAATCCTATGTATAGAAAACAAATTGCCAAAATGATAACTTAGTTAGATGCAGAAATTCATGCGGATGTTATTAATTTAGAAGATGATAGACCAACCATAATGTTTGGTCTGCATATTGAAAATGCTAAAGACCCTGTCGCTCCTTTTTATATTACACTAACTGTGCATGATCACCTACTCCATAACTGTATGCTGGATTCTAGAGCCTCACATAACTTAATGCCCAAAGTTATTATGGAAAAATCAGTTCTTGAGGCTACTAGATCATATCGAGATTTGTATTCTTTTGATTCAAGAAAAGTTAAATGTCTTGGTATGATTAAAAATTTGGTGCTTAATCTTGCACAGATCCCTGTGAAGAGCATTCTCATGGATGTAGTTGTTCTTGATGTTCCTGTGAAGTATGGTATGTTGTTACCCAGGTCTTGGGGTGCCAAACTTGGAGGATCACTTCAATTAGACATAATGTATGCTACAATCCCGATTTTCGATGGACAATTCACACGTCTATATAGAGAAAGCAGGTTGGTGTATACTGGAAGTGACCCACATAACCCAAATAATTACCCAGTATATGTGGCCGATTAGGATTTAGGGAACTGTATATTATCAATTGATGATGTTTTTGATGCATGTATAGAAGAAAGTTGTCCAGAAGAGGGAAAAAAAAATAGAAAAAATAAACAAAAATGTAAATAGTGTAGGACTTTGGAAAATGTTTTTTGATGGTGCTTCCTCCTGGGAAGGAGTAGGATCTGGGGTGTTGTTTGTGGAATCTGGAGACAAATTCATTATTCCTTTCTCATACTGACTATAGTGGGACATTGACTATACTAATAACATATGTGAATATGAAGCTCTTGTCTTGGGGTTAGAGGCTGCCAAGAAATTGAAAATTTGATAGTTTATAGTGATGCAGAATTAATTGTAAAACAAATAAGACAGAAGTATCAAGCCAAGCATCCAAGGCTAAGGTCATATAGGAACTATGTCTGGGATCTGATAGAAAATGTTTTATCATCATTTAATATTCATCATATTCCCATGGTAGAAAATCAACAAGATGACTCATTAGCGAAAGCGACTGCTACTTTAATGCCTCCTATCGTCTTGAAGCTAAAGTATCACATAGAAATGAGGCACATGCCTTCAATCCCAAATAATGTACATTGTTGGTAGGTATTTGAAGACGATGAGCAGAACAAAAAATTCCTACAAATGGTTGATGAATTTTTTGAAATACACATCGACCAGGAAAATCAGAATGACCCTACTTGGATCATGTAGGAAGGTGAAGATCCCCAAAAGTTCCAGGATAAGACTCTTGATCATCACATGTTGGTACTGAAAAACAATCAGATTCCTAAAGGTATGATTCCTTTAGAAAGATTATTTGATCAAGACGATATACCCCTAAAGTCTATGTTGCAACCTCAGCCCAAAGAGGTTGAAGATTGTGATATTGGCACTAAGGAGAGCCCTAAAATGGTCAAAATATCTAAATACCTTCCACCCGAAATACAAATTAAATATGTTGAGTTACTCAAGCAATACAAAGATGTCTTCTCTTGGTATTACGATGAACTAAGAACTTATGATACCACTATGATAGAACATAAAATCCCGTTTAAACAGGGAATAAAACCTTTCAGGCACAAAATCGGATAGATAAACCCTATACTCTTGCATGTAATAGAAAGGGAGGTTAAAAAGATTCTTGATGCAAATATTATTGTTACACTCAAGTATTCTAAGTGGGTAGCCAACTCGGTTCCAGTCAGGAAGAAGAACAGTGAAATCAGACTCTGCGTGGATTTCAGGAATCTAAACAGATCATCCCTTAAAGAAAATTATCCACTCCCTAAAATGGATCACGTGCTTGAAAAAGTGGTCGGAGCTAACTGAATGTCTATGATTGATGGATTTTCAGGTTACAATCAAATTGTAGTCCGAGGATGATAAAGAAAAAAACGCATTTACTACTCCATGGGGTACTTTCATGTACGACCAAATGCCATTTGGTCTGATGAACGTAGGGGCCACCTTTCAATGAGAAATGGACATAGCCTTTGTCAGGGAGAGAGATAAGTTTGTCATTATCTATCTTGATGATTTAATTGTCTTTTATAACTCAGATGCATAACACTTGGTACACCTAAAACAAACATTTGAGAAATGCCGGAAATTCTGTTTGTCTCTAAATCCCAAGAAATCTCATTTTGCAATGCAAGAAGGTAAAATTTTAGGCCACATACTATCTAGGGAAGGAATCAAGATTGATCCAAAAAGAGTAAAATATATAGATACGATAAATATTCCTAGTAATAGAAAGGAAATCCAGTCTTTTCTAGGAAAAATAATTTTTTTAAGAAGATTCATCCCAAGCTTTGCTGAAATTGTTAATTTGATTACAAATATGCTTAAAAAGGATAGCAAGGTTAAATGGAAAATCGAAGCTAAAGAATACTTTGAACGCAAATGGACAACCGAAGCTAAAGCATCCTTCGAAGGCATCAAGAAAATGATAGGAGAAGCACCAGTGCTATCTAGTCCGGACTACATGAAGGAATTCTTGATCTTTTCATTCGCATCCAAACAAACTATCACAGTCATACTCTTACAGAAGAATGATGAAGGTTTCAAGCAACTAATAGCATTTTTTAGTAAAAGCCTCAGAGATGTCGAGTTGAAATATGATATACTGGAAAAATAGGCATATGTTATGGTGAAATCCCTCAAATCTTTTAGGACTCACGTGTTGCATTCCAAAATAATTGCCTACGTGCCAACCAGCTCTGTGAAAGATATATTAGTCCAACCAGATAGCGATGGAAGGAGGGGTCGATGGATAGCCAAAATTCGAATTTGACCTTGAGGTAAAACCAACTAAACTCGTCAAAGGTCAAGGCTTGGCTAAGATATTATCCGAATCAAATTTTAGAGCACTCAGGATAAATCATCTGCAAGCTTACGAAGAACTTCTAGACATAGAAGAATTTGACGTGCAGACACCTGCAACTCAGATCCAAGAAAAATTTTCTTCCTCAGCTTGGTATGGTGACATAGTTTCATACCTCTTGACTCTTTAGTGCCCTAGTGATATGACTCCTTCCAAGGTGAGAACATTGAAGTTGCACGCAGTAAAATACTGCATTATTGAAAATCCATTGTATTGGAAAGATCCCCTTGGATTTTTACTAAGATTTCTAATAGAATCTGAAATTGAGAATGTTATAAATGAGTTTCATAAAGGGGTGTGTGGAGTACACCACGCTTGGAGGGAAACAAATTATAAAATCCTGAGAGCTGGATATTATTGGCCAAATTTATTTACAGACGTGAATACTAAAGTCAAAGCCTGCAATCCTTGTCAATTGTTTTCAGGTAAACAAAAGCTTCCCATACTACCCTTGATCCCAGTCAAGAAAGAAGCTCCATTTCAATAATGGGGTCTGGATTTTATCAGAGAAATCCATCCACACTCTAGTGCATAGCATAAATGGATTCTAACCGCCATAGACTATTTCACTAAATGGGTAGAATCCATTCCAACACAAAATGCTACAAACTCTGTGGTAATCAATTTCTTGGAAGAAAACATTTAATCTAGATTTGGTTGTCCTTGGAAGATAGTTACATATAATTCCCAGACCTTCAAATCCATGGCGATGGTCATTTTTTACCAAAAGTACAATATTGTACTAGGACATTCCACAACCTACTATCCTCAAGGCAACAGATTAGTTGAATTGTCAAATAAGATCTTAATCACCATATCAAAAATGTGTTGACTGAAAATAAGAAATCCTATCACGTTCATTTGAAATACACATTGTGGGCAAATCGAAACAACACTAAGAAATTAATTGGAATGTCTGATTTCCAAATGGTGTATGGTACTGATGTAGTCCTCCCTATAAATCTCTCCTTACCTGTGAAGAAGCTTTGGAAAGACTCTAAGGAAGAGCCTAATGATGTTACCAGAAGAATAAATTAGTTAAATGAAGTACAACAAAACAGAGCTGAATTGGATGAGAAACTTCAGAAATATCAAGAAAACATGAAAGCCATGTTCGATAAAAAAAGGTAAAGATAGAGAATTCCTCCTTGGTGACCTAGTGTTGAAGTGGGATGCTAGAAAATAATACGTTGGAAATCATGGTAAGTTTGATCACATATGGTTTGGACCTTTCAAGATCATAGCTCCTGAAGGAAAGAATTCATTCTTATTAGAAAACCTTGATGGGAAGATCCTTAGCGCCCCTATCAATGGGTGTTACCTGAAACACTTCATGCAATAATCAATTTCCAAATTCTCATTGTACATACCGGTTCGATTTTCTTGTTTTGTTTTACAATTTTCATTTTTATGGTAAATTTTTACTTTCACTGTAAATATGGCCAGGTTTGTTGATTTCATAAAAAACGGAAATATAAAAAACAAGTGACACCCACCATTTCTTTTTCAAAAGTTTCTGACATTTCTCATGTTTATTTTTATGCAAAATGTTTGTTGATAGTTGAGATATAAGGATGTATCAGAACCACACACTCACTTTTCAGAACATTGGCATTCTCTCAAAACATGTCATAAATAAATGGTTTACGTGGTTTAAAATATAAAGAAAATTTGAAGTATAAGATTCTACCCGACTGACCCAAGCTAATTTTCAAGGGGATATCACTAAATAGGAAAGAAGTATCATCCATACAAATATTGTCACATGATAAACAACCAGAGGAATATAAGAATTACAGCCTAATCCTAAAAATCTTCTCTGAGTTTGATAAAATTAAAATTAAAATAAAAATGAAATAAAATTTATAAAAAAGAAAATAAAAATAAAAAGACCTTAAAGAAAGTACGAGAATCAATGAACGAGCTTGTGTAAGAATGACCTTGTTTGCAACAGAATGTTTTAATATTTTTTATGTTTTATTCTGCCCATCCTAAAGCTTTATTTTCCTACAATTCTCAATACCCCTCCCTGGTCTTCATAAAGAGAAAATATTTTGCCTTAACTCTGAAAACTCAAAAACTTGTCTTCAATAAAGTTAGGCAAAAATTTATACATCCATTTCTAGTTAACTAAAAGAAAGTATGTCTAAGATAATCCTAATAATTCCCATTTAAATAAAAATAATGTGTGCTTGATTTTCACCATTGATGAAGTCTTCCATCTAATCAAACGATCTTAATCTCTTAGAGTTATGGATCCACCTACTCGTTAAAGAGTCAAATCACTAAATAATACTTCAGAGTTTCGAGTTTCATAATTTTGTACTTCAGGCATTTCAACATGCCTCACCTTCAAAGTCCCGATGCACGAAAATCGTTCGATCCTAATCACCATATACACGTATACCTCCCTAAGCTTTAACATGTCACTGCAGGAAGTGGCCCTTCGAGAAAACAACAGAAGATCTAACTTGCAAATCCACAAAATGCAAATTCCCGATATATTAAACCTTGGTTAAATAAACTAATCCCAATTAAAGGTAATTAATAGCTTCATGCACTTGGAGTTTGAATATACACCATCCATTGCATTCTAAATTCACGAAACTCAAACTCTCGAAATGTCTTAAATGTTAAACAGATTTAATTAAATATTAAAGACAACTAACGAGTAATTAATCACTTCGTGGTTTCGAGCATCGGGAATCATATATTAGGTTGTTATCGGATTCCCCGAGGTATGAAGGCTCGAAAAGAGTTAAGGTTAAACATGATTAATTAACAGGTTAAACACTATTATCTCATGTTAATTTTTCATTGAATTATAGTTCGGGTAAATTCAAATTTCATCTATGATTTTCCCGATCACAAACCACCAACCATTAATGGAATTAATATCTGATCTAGGGAAAATGATTTCAAATAAGATCTTGGATCATCGCCCAAAATATTTTCATTAAGGGAAGTAATCACATTTTCAGTGAAGGTATATGCAAATTGATGCATTTAAGGTGAAAAATATATTGCAACTTGAATTCCATTTGTGTTTTTCACAAAGCAAGCTTAGCAAGATAAGAAGTTTTGTGCATTTGTTGTGACAGGAAACACAGTGCTAAGTTTACTACTATCATGGCTTTGCAGAAAATGGTTAAAGCAACTATTGAGAGCTCGAGCCATAACATAGATGTCCTCTTGGACACATCGCCGAGAGCTGTCGAGACCATAAAAACTTGGACGCAGGTCTGTGATATCCTACCATACGAGTTGAACAATTGTCCAGAAGAGTCAGATTATGAGGGGACCGAAACTCAGGCGACAAAGCTCAAATACGTAGCCCAATTAGAGCTTCACAATATAGCCACGCGGTCGAGGTTCATGTCGTATAACGACATGATAGGATGGGCCTTAGAGAAAGTCAACGTCTCGACTAGGACCATTCACAATTCACATAAAGTTGTTGTTGGATCTTTCCACCCAGAACATATACAAGTGATGTACAAATTGTCCTCAGCATTCAAACATAGTTATAATGTTGCTTTCTTAAAAGAGTTCGATGAAAAAGAGTTCCCACAAGGTGTAAAGAATTACCCTGACTTGATCAAAGACTGTTGGGCATGCCCTGAGAAATTCAGAGTAGACACCCATGGAATATACGCCACTACATCATTAGACACTCATATGATGTATGTGGCCATGATGTTATGTAGAATTTTCGAGAGAGAAAACTCTGCACACTTCCTGTTATCATGGGTACCGATCATGCATGAAGTTGCAGAGGGTTTTTCCTTCAATTGGGCCAAGATATTATCAGACAACTTGGCCAAGGAAATCGTTGAATATCAAACATTGAAAGCCAAAGGACGATCTGCCTTGTTTTACATGTCAGCATATGTTATGGATGTCGTTTGTTTTGTGACACATTTTTTTTTGATGGGCTGGAGTTGGGCACCGACTAGCACCAAACCGATACATCTTTATCATTTGAAGCTATGGGAAGATAAAGAGAAATATTTCTTCTATGAAATCTACAATTTTGTGGTTGTGTCGATGCATATCACTATATATGGGTGCCCACCTCCTAGGATTTCTGACAAAATAGTGACCAACCTGGAGAAGATAACGGATTGGTACATTAAAGAGCATTTCTCTTATATCAGGGTTTTTGGTTACTCAGTTCCTTTGCATGCCTTTCCAATTTTTCTACCAGATCGATTAGTGTGCCGTGAAGTAGTGCATCAAATTGTGCTTGGGGGAATCAGTAAGGAACTAAAGGCACTGCAGAAAAAGGTATGGCCCACCTTTTCCTTGCAGATTGGTATGTTTTCGCTTTTAGATTTCAGCCACTCGAAAGTAGAGGCCGCAGCCCTGGAGGAAATCAAGCTTGTCAATATTGAATTCAAGAAACATGATCCTCAAAAGATTGTGGGAAATCACATGGCCCTTTACAATTTGAAAAGATATGAGCATGAAGATTCTCCCCAGGATGAGATATTACGAAGAGTAAGATCCTATCAGGAAGTTTTGAGCCGAATCCAAACTCTAGCCCCAGACAAATTGGTCGAGTTCTATAATTTCCAAAGGTACTGAATAAATGGCCTTCCTAATGTCTTGCAAGGAGAAATCCCAACACCTCCAGCAACACAGAAAATTGAGACCCAAAGTTTAGGAACAGGGAGCTGCAATGGACAGGATGCTCAAGAAAACTTGGAGAAAACTGAGGTTTTGACTCAGAAGGGGGGCACCACATTAACAAATCCACCAAGTGATCAAGCTAAACCTCAGGCTAAGGCCTTGATAAAAAAGGGATAAGAAAAACCACCATCCACACTAGGCAAATCAGTTACTGACACAGTCGAGAAACATCCATCCACCAAGTTAGGAAGCCCCATCCAAGATGTCACACCTTTACAGTTCATTAGAGGGAACCCGAGTGCCAAAATAGTATTCATAGAGAATCTTATGCCTATTTCAGTAGAAGAGATGCCCCCTTTCGACTTCTTCTTCGGTAAGAAGAGGAGGGTTGTAGTAAAAAGAGAAATGCACCAAAAGGAGGGTGCAACTATCAAAAGACTCAGGGTTCTATTGGATGGATAGGCCTTAGAAGAGGTAGACTTCACTATGGATGTGGCAGGCTCATTAGGAGATTTTTCCACAACAAACCAATGTTCAGTTGGGAACCTAAGGGAACAATTGAAGTAGAAGGATCTGCTAGTGAGCCAATTTCAAAATCAAGTAAATATTGTGGAACAAAATGTCAGGAATGATATGAATACGCGTTTTGAGCAGATTAGAGCATGTGACAGATAGGAAATTTATCAGCTCAAATTCAGTCTTGACGAAATGCATAAGAATGCATAGGCAAGTAGAGAATGGGCCATTCAGCAGGGAGAGATGGTAAAACAACTACAGGACAAAATAAACTTGATTGAAAACATAGCTGTAGATATGGCGGTTTTCCAAGCCCGTGCATTAGAGTTGCATGAGAATCTAGAATCAACACAACAAAGCCTTTTTACTAAGGTAGAAGCTGTCCAAAACCATTTTTCGGGTGGTAGACCAATCCTTAAAAACATTTTCTTAAAGGAGAGAGAGGCCATTGCATCTAAAGCTACTTTCCATGAGGCAGTTGTGTCATCAATAAGAGAGGAAGTATCCATGGTCTCTAGATTGTGACTCTCTTTCAAAGCAAACCAGAGGCAATATAATGTTGAAAACCTCGGAGGCTAACATAGTTGAAAGTAAAATATTAGCTAAGGAAGTGAAAAAAGCTTGTGAAGAAGCATTATATTCACTCGACAAAGAGTCACTAGGCCTAGTAAAAGATAATATCTATGAATTCCTGGGGCAAGTTGATATAGCAAAAAATCAACTTAATTTCAAGACAAACATGGAAGAGGCTAGGGCTAAAATCTTGCAGTTCAAACAAATTGATATTACCCAGATTAATAATCGAATAGTCAACCCAAGTCTATAGTTATAGTCAGTATCTTCAGAAAAAAAGAAAATAGAGGATAGACTGCCTCACTTAGAAAAGAAGTTACATACTTTTGAGACGAATGATTCGACGAAGCCTTCCAGATTGGTGGTGCAGTTCGTAGGCAGGTGTGTTAAATGTGTCGAGCAAGGAAAATCCAGCACATCTGGGAACCAATGAGATAACGTGTGTACACCATTTTTACAGGTCATGATTAGAGGCCATTTGTTTCTGAGTTGGAGGACGGGAAGAAGAAATGTCTCTTCCAGCAAGCGAAGAGACATAGAAGACGTGCATGAAACTCTTCAAATTTCATATATTGTAATATTTACTATTTTTGAATTTATAAGAATTCCAACCGCTTAGGGTTGAGAACATTTTTGTATAAATACATATTTTGAAGACTTAACACAGACTAGTTCTTGCCGAATGTATTAGAGAAAATCTCCTTTTGTGAGAATTAATACAAGTGTAGACTGAGATTCCAACCTTTGTGCAGTTTGAGTTATGTGTTTCTCATGTATCTCATATTTCTAGATTTTCTTTATGTCATTCCTTGATATGTGAATCGTTTAGTACTACTACTATTGTAGCCATAGTTTAACAGTTGTTTGATAAGGAAGTAGTTTTTTCTCTGTGTTTGTTGTAAGTAAACACAAGACCTGTGAGCTACTTGGATTACTGTATCTTATATCGTTTCAGGGGTGCATTCTTTATTTTCTTCTATTGTGAACAAGTTAAGATTCATCATGTATTGATGCATCATTTTTTTTAACAGTTTTGTAAGTTTTTCTCCATATCATTTGATTTTATAAATCGACTCAAACGAAAAAAGACGGCCTTTGTTTTGTTCTGTCATTATTTTCATTTGAGGATTTATTCTCATATAACTAATGGAAGAAAAAGTACCTTTAAAAAATGTTCCTTTATATTGCTCATGCCTTGACATTACCCTTTGAGCCTTAAGTGTAATCTTAGGAACAATGCTCCTTATCCTTACACGCACTACAATCAATTTATACAATAATTTCATAATCATAATCAAAGAATAACACTAATCATATAACATTTTTGGGTACCTTGAATCAATTCGAATTCTATTATAATGTTGACACAATCCCTCATTTTTTTTATAGTTGGTTTTCATTGATGTCAACCCTAGCCAACCCTAGAAGAAGCCTCAAATAAAGTTTGGAAGAATCTATAAGTGATGGGTGTATTTAGAGATGTCTTGAAAGTGGTCCCCTTATGGTGTAGCTTTAAGAATGGACCTTACGGGAAGATGCTTTGAAGAAGTCTACAAGAATCCCTAAAATGATGGCTAAGTGGTTAAGTGGTTGAGATGCCCCGATGGTGTGGTCACAAATCCTGAAGTTGTTTGAAGAAAAGGAGGATGAAGGACATGGCACATGCATACAAAACCCTCATATATGGATAGTCCTCATCATTTCATTTCTAACGGTAGGTGGTATGCCATGTGGTTCCTCACTGTTAAGGAGATATTCCCTCTTGAAGATGGAAGCCCCAAACTATGGTTAAGAATCCCATAAATGGTTGTAACAATAAGTGACAACTTGGCCCCCAAATTAAGGAAAGGAAGAAAAGTGTTTACAATAAAATATTACAGGCTGGCCCTAAAGCAAGTAAAGGTGTTACTTAGAAAAGTATAAATACACTTCAAGGATCCTATCATTTGTACAAGAAAGTTTATTGAATATCTATCAAGTGAGCAAGTGATCTATTGATGAATATTTTCATAATGAATTTGAGGAAGTGAATCTAAGGAAGTGAAGGAGTGCGAAAGTCTTGGAGTTATAGATAGCGAAGGGTTTCTAAAAACCCTAAGTTGGTTGACCCCCGCAGGTCAGGATAAGGGTGTCTCGTGAGCAACTCCCATGGGTTGTACGACACTTTTCTTGTGAGGCCCTGCATGATGACTGGATTAGTACCACGAGGCTAAGGAAGATTTGAGAAAGATGCTCATCCTTGGATGCTAAAGCTGATAAAGTTCTAAATATTTTTTATATGATGCACCAGGTCTATTACAGAATCAAAGGTATGTTTTTATATGTATTTTGAGGGTTAAGTATTGATATATAATTGAGGCATGTTTTGGAGATTTGGGCATATGTTTGAGGCACATCTTGGATGTATGGTGAATGTTTGGTATTGTTGGTTATGTGTTATATTATTTGCACGGATAGCCCTAGTGTTTGCTACATTGCGTCGAGAGTGTAGGGGGCTTTGAGGGGGGGTCACTAGGCCCCCCCCTTAAGGGTTTGTAGTGGGAGATATCCCCCTGCATGGGGATTCAGGGGCAGTGCCCCAAGAAATTTTTTTCCTCAAGAAATGTGTCACATGTTTGCCTCTTTTTTCGTGTCACCTCAATTTTGATGTCCATTGTTGGACATTTTTTTCGGCAAATGGTTTTTGCCTATGGTTTTCTATTTCCGATTAAGGAATTAGGGTTGTTGGTTTATCCAGGTCATTGGGTTATGGTTTTGGATGCCACTAGATGCTATATGTATACTATATTGTAAACAATGTATCACTATGAATGAATATAGAATATGTTGGTTTCCCCAGCTTGGGTTTCCAAGGGAAAAATATCTATGTAATGTGTGTATTTTTCATTGTATATTTTTTGTTCTTTTACTAAAAATATGTTTGCAGTAAATATTGTACAAGGTTAAAATATACATTTTGTATCAGAGCTTTGTTGGCTTCAGGGGAATGCCTTTGTGGTCAAGGGTTTGGCTCGGAACTGTGATAATCCTTGTCACAGTGGGAGATCTTTCATATTGATTTTTTAGGTGAAAATAAATGGTGAGCAGTTCGAAAATAGAGATCGATAAGTTTAATGGGAAAATGTTTGAGATGTGGAAGCTCAAGATGGAAGATCTATTGGTGGACAAATATCAGTGGATCGCGGTGGATCCAAGTACTGCACCTACAAGAACTTTAGTAGATGTCTAGAAAAAGTTGGATCGAAAGGTGAAGAGCACAATCCGACTGTGTCTCTCAAATTCAGTATTATTCAATGTGTCAGAGGAAGCTACAACCAAAGATTTATGGGATAAGTTGGGGAAGTTGTGTCATTCTAAGTCCCTAGTAAAAAAAAAATCCTGAGAAAGAATCTTTATAACCTAAGGATGAGAGATGGAGACCCGGTGGAAGAGAATTTGAACACCTTCAATACTCTTGTATGTCAATTAGTATATGTTGAGATTAAAATTTCAGATGAATATAAGTGTATCAATTTATTGTTCTCTTTACCAAACTCGTGGGATAGTCTGGTTGTGGCCATAGGAAGTAATACAACTCCCTTGAATTTTGATGAAGTGGTATCATCCTTGTTGTGAGATGAGATAGAAGAACATGGAAGGATAGAGCACAAATGCATTATTTGCAGGAAGACGTTCCCAGGAAAGAAATAGATCTAAGTCCTAAAGTGGGAGATATAAATCTAAGGGTAGATCTAATTCTCTTAGAAATTTTGTAAAGGTATGCTAGAGATGTGGAAAAGAAGGGCACTACAAGAAGCAATGTAGATCCAAAATTGAGAAAAAAAAAGGGATCTGAAGAAGCTCCTTCTACAGAAGAATACACCTCAAATGAATAAGGAGGGGATGTGTACTTGGCTTATTCAAGCACACATGAAAATCATGGGGCATGGTTGGTTGACTCAGGTGCATCCTTTCATATGACTCCCCACAGGGAGTGGTTCTTTGAATATGAAAGGTATGATGGAGGTAATTTTTTCCTAGGTGATGCATCGACAACCAGAATCATAGGACGATGAAAATTGAAGTTGAGGATCATAGATGGAAGTATTGGAACACTACATGGGATTCTACATATCCTAGATTTGGCAAGAAATTTGATTTTTGTAATAAAAATGGATGATGTAGGGGTAAAAACAATATTTGAAAAGGAAACCTATTGGATGGTTTGAGGAGCAATGGTGTTGTTGAAGGGAGTTCGTTTTGGAACTTTGTATAAGATGCAAGGAAACATTATTAGTGATGGGTGTAATAGTTCTATTGGTCATGATATTGGAGTTGAAGAAGAAAGAAATCCTACAGTCTCTGGAGAAAAGGTTATGTTGTGGCATCAAAGAATGGGGCATATCAGAGAGAAGGGTCTTTGACTACTACACAGTAAAGGTATGGTTGAAGGTATGTCTAATTGTTCTCTGGATTTTGATTTATGTGAACATTGTGTATATGGAAAGAAAACTTAGGTAAGATTCTCCTCTGGTGCAACGAGGGCAGAAGGAATTTTACAGTTAGTTCACAGTGATGTGTTTGGACCTGTGTCAGTTCCATTATTGGGAAAATATGTGTACTATGTCTCATTTATAGATGAATTCTCTAGGAATTCTTGGATATATTTCCTTAGGAATAAATATGAAGTCTTTAACAGGTTTAAAGAGTTTAAGGCTCTTGTTGAGAATCAAACAAAGAAAATAATTAAAGTGTTGAGGAAATATAATGGCAGAGAGTTTTGTAGGAATGAATTTGAAGAATTATATAAGAAGTGTGGTATAGCAAGGAAGAAGACTACTCCATATACACCTCAGTGGAATGTAGTTTCAGAAAGGATGAACAGGATGTTGATGGAAAAATCAAGGTGCATACTCAGTGGTGTCGGGTCAGGGAAAGAATTATGGGCAGAGGCAGTGGGTACTACATGTTACCTAGTCAACAAATCACCCTCATCGGCATTGGATGGAAAGACTCCACAAGAGGTATGGACTAGTAAGAAACCTTCTCTCACACATCTCAAGGTATTTGGGTGTGAGGCCTATGTTCATGTTCCAAAGGAAAACATGAGTAAGCTAGATAAGAAGGTTGAAAAGTGTATCTTTATTGAGTATAAAGATGGTATCAAAGGTTATAATCTTTAGAGCCTAGAAAATAAGAAGGTTGTGTATAGCCGAGATGTGGTATTTAGAGAAATGAAGGATGTTGTTAAACATGAAGTCCTACCAAGCAAGGAAGAACCAAAGAAAATAGAGTTTAATTTAAAGGATGATGAATTATACTATATAGAAGAATAAGAATCAGAAGAAGAAGATCCTCATACTCCAGTATTGAAGAGATCAGTTCGAGAAATAAGGCTACCAGAAAGGTATACTCCATATGATTTCCATTCAAATTTTTCTTTGTCTATTACTAATGATGATCCTAGAATTGTCAAGGAGGCAATGGATTCAGAGGATGGAAAGCTCTGGAAAAAGGACATGGATGAAGAAATGGAAGCCTTGGATAATAATGAGGCTTGGTATCTAGTGGAGTTGTCGACTGGAAGAAACCTCATTGGCAGCAAATGGGTATTTAAAAAGAAGTTGAATGAAGAAGTAAAAGCGGATAAATACAAAGCTCAGTTAGTAGCAAAGGGTTATTCCCAGGTTGAGGGAATTGATTTTGGTGAGATTTTTTCTCATGTTACCAAGTTAAATTCTATAAGATTTATGTTATTTGTTGTTGTTTCATTTTATTTTTAAGTAGAACAGATGGATGTGAAGACAACATTCCTACATGGGGATCTGGAAGAACAAATCTATATGAAGTATACATAAGGCTTTGTTGTTAAGGGAAAGAAGGAGCTAGTATGCAAGATGAAAAAGTCTCTGTATGGTTTAAAACAATCACCAAGGATGTGGTATGAAAAATTTGATACTTATATGTTGGGACTTGGCTTCACAAGAAGCAAATAGGATCATTGCGTGTATTTTAAATTAATTGGTGATCATTTGATTTATTTGGTCTTGTATGTGGATGACATGTTGATAGGAAACAATAAGGAGATTATCCAGGATGTGAAAACTCAGTTGTCCTCTAAATTTGACATGAAGGATCTCAGTGCTTCAAATTTCATTTGGGCATGGAAATTAAAAGTGATTGGAAAAAGAGTAAATTCTGGTTAAATCAAAGAAAATATATTGAGACAATATTGTAGAGGTTTAATATGGAGGAATGTAAATCGGTCAAGGTCCTTATTCATGTTGGTGTAAAGATATATTTGGATCAGTGTACCAAGACATAGGAAGAGGAGGAGGACATGTCTCGTGTTCCATATGCGAGTACATTTGGCAGTGTTATGTATGCAATGGTATGTACTAGACTAGACATTGCACATGCAGTGGGAGTTTTGAGCAGGTATATGTCAAAACTAGGGAAGGAGCATTAGACAACAATAAAAATGGTTTTCAGGTATTTGTGTGTCCATTCTAGCTATGGATTGTGGTACCAAGGAAGACCAATATTGGACAAAGTATTGGAAATACATGGATTTGTTGATGCAGACTAGGCTAGAGATATGGATCGTAGGATATGTGCAAGTGGGTATGTGTTTAACCTGTTTGGAGGAGCGATCAGTTGGGTAAGAAAAAGACAGGTTGTAGTGTCACTTTCAACTATAGAAGTTGCATACATGGAAACCACTCATGCAAGTAAGGAAGCAGTATGGTTACAAAGGTTTTGTTCAGGTATTAGGTTGGTACAAAAAAATTTAAGGATAGATTGTGACAGTCAGAGTGCAATTTTTCTAGGGAAGAACCTGGCTTATTATTCACAGATAAAGAATATTGATATTCAATATCACTTTGTGAGAGACATGGTTGAAGAAAAGAAATTTTTGTTGATGAAGGTGGAAACTTTGAAGAATGTTGTAGATTCATTAACAAAATATGTGAGCACTAAGAAGTTCTCTTGGTGTAGAGGATCCATGGGAATTGTTTCCCTGGATTGTTGACTATGTAACCCTGTAACCCCCAGTATGCAAAGAAAACAATAAGTAGGAGAATGTTGAGTATGTGTTATATTCTTTGCATGACTATCCCTAGTGATGTAGGAGCATCGCCAACTCATCAAGCGCGCCAGCACATCAAGCGGAGATTAGCTGGATATACAAACCCAAATTTTTTGAAATGCTTTGGGATTGTAGCGTAAGTCTTTAAATGAAGCCATTTATGAAGGCGCATCTATATATTGTATTGGACCTTGAGCCTTTAAGCTCTCGTCCTTTGGTAGATTTAATGCTGGTAGATAGGATGTTTAAGTCTAGATTTGATAGTTTAGAGTCTAGGAGGGAAAACGGATATAGACACCCTCGTTGTATCATTGTAACATTATCAAGCATTTAGAATAAGAGAAGAGCAAGCAAAGAATATTGTATGAAGAACACCCATGTACAGGCATTTGAATTTATAGAAGGAAGCTTTGATTCAAGCACATGGTTTGTGTTGTTTTCTATGTGTGTTGATGTTATGCTCATGAATGTTTGCTTTCTTGTTATGCATTTTCTTTGTATATGTTGTGCATGTGATTTCATGTATCAACCTGAAGTCTAAAAGGGGGAAAGAACGAGGTTCAATTGTTTCTCTATCTGAGCCAGGAGATTCCTGCAAGGTGTGCAGTTGAATTCATCCGCAAGGAGTGCGTTGATGAAGGCTCAATAGTTTAAATTTTGTTACCATTTATCCAGAAGTGGAAGTGGGTGGTTGAAGCTGTGCAAGGAGTGCGCAAGCTTAAGAAGAAGTCTCAGTTGTAAATCTAAGCAAAGGAAATCAAAGACTGTTGCTGCAGGATTTGCGTAGATTCGGAAGGGTTCAACACTTGGGAAGTTGTTGAATATTGAGTGCAAGGAGTGCGTGCAAGTTCCTCTGAAAGAATCAGAGTGGAAAATCTCAGGAGGCATAGCACCTGCGTGATATCATTGAAGGAGAACCCAAGAGGTTTGGGTTGAGGAAGGTTCGAGCAGGGGTTGAAAGTGTAGGCGTTGGAGAAGACAAGTTCTGAGAAATAAAATTTAGCCTCTCAAGAAATCCTCAAGGAGGAGGAATCGACGGTCAGGATCAACAGAGGAAAACTACGAAATCCCGTCAGTCGTTAGATCTCAGGAAGTTGCGCAGGGTTTAAGCCCAAAGGAGTAGAGGAAGAACCCGGATGAGACATTGGGATATTGGCATCATTGGGTCTTCCTAAGGTAAGAATCAGAGACCTTGAAAGTCCCGAAATCCCGAGAAGGGATCCTAGCCGTTGATCTTGGCAGGACACGTGTCAGCATTCTGGGAAGTCATCGGGATTTTGGAGGCATCAGAGTTTTACAAGTCAAGAGAACTGAGACCTTTGGAGTCTCGAAACCCCGACGGAGAATCTCAGCCGTTGACCTCAGTAGGGACACGTGGAAAGAGATCCCGAGGAGTCAGGAATCAGAACATCAGGGTTTCTGAAGACAAGAGACCGAGCATGTTGAAATCGCGATCCGCGATTTCCCGATAGGATCAGAGCCATCCAAATCACAGGGACACGTGGCGAGAGATCCCGGAGAGTCGGAGTTCAGGATATTGGGGTTTCTGGAGTCGTGAAACTCTTGCATAATGGAATCACGATCTATGATTTCCTGACACGGTCGGAGCCGTTGATTTGAGAGACACGCGTCTGAGGATCTAGAGGAGTCAGAGTTTGTCATTTCGGGGTTTCCACACACAACAGAATTGTTGCATTAGAAATCACAATTTCGTGATACCCGATAAGGCAACGAGGAAGCGGTGACGTGGGGGAGAGAACTCACATGTGCATCGAGGTTCGGCATTTCGGGATTCTCGGTGATGAGAAGCTCATGACAAGAGAAGTCACGAAATATCGAAACGCGACGGTCCCACAGTCACATCCATTCAGTGGAGGATAGGTGTTGAAGGGTCAATCCTTGAATCAAGACAATGACAAGTGGCATCAGGAATCGGAGGATCGGGGATCCTAAGGACATAAGTTATACACACTTCAGTTTTGCGAAGTCCGAATTTCCGATAGGGGAAAAGGACCGTGGTCTGGTGGACCAGCAAGTCACATCCAGAAAGAGTTAGCCGGAGGGAGCTAAGGGGTGAGAAATGCATCATCGCAGATCGGGAATCAGGGATTTGTGAGGTGAATGATCCTTGACCTCGTAAGTACCGATTTCCTGACAAGAAAATTCCCGATAGGAGAAAGGAAATCATGAGGTGAATGTTCATCGGGTTTTGGGGATTTGTGAGACCCGATCCTGTGAGTTTAAGACTCGCAATTACGCGGAGTCCGATCTCCCAATAAGACAAGGGGGACCATAAGGAGAGCCCTATGGGTGCAGAAAACTCCTGAATAGGGGTTTTGAAGAGCATTTTAGTTCTTCGGGCCTAGGGAAGAGAAGGTCCTGGTGGGAGCGGACGTGTTGGGTGGTGCGTTTGCATCAAGTGGTATCAGAGTTGATTTCTTGTCTGTATATTTCAGGTGAGAGGAGCGAGGAAGGAAAGAAGCACTCTGATACACATCAAGTTGTATTAGAGATGATTTCTTGTCTGTATATTTCAGGCGAGAGGAGCGAGGAAGGAAAGAAGCACTCTGATACACGTCAAGTGGTATCAGAGCGAGAAAATTTCTCTGTTTTTTGTAGCAGGGAAGAAAGGAAAATTTCACCATGCCACCAAGGAGAGAAAGACAATCACCTGATCCAGAGGATAGGGGAAACCAGAGAGGAAGAGGGAGACAAGCACAAAATCCAGAAATGAAGAGGCAGATACATGATCTCCGAGAGAGATTAGAAGATATGGAAGCAGCGTAGAGACGCACAGCCAGTGCTGGAGATCTGAGTGACTTCGAAGGCAAAGTTGAAGTTGAACCACAAGGAGAAGTTGCAGCCGAAGATGCAGCCAATGAGCGATTAATTAAAGCTATTTCTCAGATGAGTTCAAAAACAAATATGGACATTCCAGCTTATGAAGGGAATCTAGATGCAGAAGAGCTTCTAGATTGGATTAGAGCTCTTGATACCTACTTCGATTATGAGGATATCGAAGAGGATAAGAAGTTCAGGCATGTTGTCACAAGATTGAAGGGACATGCAGCATTATGGTGGGACGAGCTTCAAGCAGATAGACATTCCAAAGGTAATCAAAAGATCAAAAGCTGGGATCGAATGATTGCAAAGATGAAGACAAAGTTCATCCCAAGGGATTATCAAATCACATTGTTCAGGAAAATGCAGAACCTAAGACAGAAGCTAATGACAGTGAAGGAGTATACTGAGGAGTTCTACAAGCTAAATATCAAAGCAGGTCATCGAGAGAGCGATGATGAAAAAGTTGCCAGGTATATGAATGGCTTGAGATACGATATCTAGGATGAGATGAGTATGACAACCATCAGAACGGTGGAGGATGCGTATCAGATGGAGTTGAAAGCTGAAGAGAAGCTAAGCCATAAGCTAGGACAGCGAAGTCGAGGTAGGAGCCAGCCAAAAGGTAAGTCAGTTGCTCAAGATAGATTCCAGAAATCTAGGGATGACTGGAAGAAGCCTCATATGAGAACAGAAAGAGGTGGAAGTTCACAGCGAGGCCAGCACGCTGAACAACAAAGGCATTAGACAGAACAGAGTGGAGGATACACCGATAATAACACATTTCCTCATACCATAGGTAGAGGAAGAGGCAGAGGTGGAGTCATCACATGCTTCACGTGTGGAAAGAATGGACATAAGGCAGTTGCCTGTCCAGATAGGAAGAACGATGGAGGAGAAGCTCACATCGCTGAGGCACAGAGGCAAGATGCTGAGATAGAAGACGCAGAATATGGAAGGTCGTTGATGATGAGTAAGGTTTTCTTAACACCCGAGAAGGAGGTGGAGGACACAACTCAAAGAAACAGACTTTTCAGAACCACATGCAAGACCAAAGATAGGAAATGCAAGGTTATTGTGGATGGCGGAAGCACCGACAATCTCGTTTCAACCGAGATGGTGGAGAAACTAGAGCTAGAAACAACTGATCACCCGAGTGCATACAAAGTCTCATGGCTACAGAAGGGACATCAGGTAAGTGTCACCAAACAGTGCTTAGTTGACATCAAGATAGGAGGATATAATGATAAAATACTCTATGATGTTATTCCTATGGATGTATGTCATTTATTGCTAGGCAGACCATGGCAATATGATAGGAACGTAGTTCATGATGGGAAGATGAATACGTATACTTTGGAGAAGAATGGAAGAACACATATGCTACTTCCAATTAAAGATAAAGAAGTAAAACCAAAACCGAGAAATACTGTACTTCTCATGAGTGGGAAGGAACTTCTGGTAGAAGTAAAGAAGAAGGAAGATCCACAATTATTTGTGGTCAGGAAACCAAAAATTATCTTGACCAGCACAAGAGTGGATGATTTGCCAAAAGAAATTCAGGAACTGCTGGAAGAGTTCGATGACATTGTGGTAGACGAATTACCTCATTCGTTGCCACCGATGAGGAGCATAAGTCACCATATAGACCTCATACCATGAGCCAGTTTGCCGAACAAAGCTGCGTACAGGTTGATGCCGCAAGAGAACGAAGAGGTCAAAAGGCAGGTACAGGAACTATTGGATAAAGGACTGATCAGGGAAAGTTTAAGTTCGTGTGCCATTCCAATGGTACTGAGTCCAAAGAAAGATGGAGGTTGGAGAATGTGCACTGATTCCAAATCCATTAACAAGATAACCATCAGGTACAGGTTTCCATTGCCACGGATGGATGACTTGATGGACTGCTTAAGTGGGGCCAATTTTTTTTCAAAGGTTGATTTGAAAAGCGGATACCATCAGATTCGCATGAGGGAAGGCGACGAGTGGAAGAAAGCCTTCAAGACAAATGAAGGGTTGTACGAATGTCTAGTCATGCCGTTTGGCTTGACGAATGCACCGAGTACCTTTATGAGGATAATGAATGAAGTGCTAAAGGAATTCATTGGTAAGTTTGTCATTGTTTATCTAGATGACATATTGATTTTCAGAAAAATGAAAGAAGAACATTTGAAGCATTTAGCTGCAGTAATGAAGAAGCTACAACAGGAGAAGTTGTTGATCAACATGAGGAAATATTCATTTATGAAGACAAAACTCATTTACTTGGGATTTGTCATATCGGAGAATGAATTGAAGATGGATCCAAGTAAAGTTGAGGTAATTAAAAATTGGCCATCACCGAGGAATATTTTCGAGGTGAGAAGTTTTCATGGTTTGGCTAGTTTCTACCGAAAATTCATCAGGAATTTCAGTGGAATTAGCGCAGCGATGATGGATACTATCAAGAAAAGACATAAATATTTTCATTGGACTGAAGAGGCAGAGAAGAGTTTCAACCTGTTGAAACGAAAGATCACAGAACAGTCGGTTTTGGTGTTACCGGATTTTACGAAGGTGTTCTAGGTGAAATGTGATGCAAGTGGCTTTGCCATAGGAGTGGTCTTGAGTCAGGAGGACAGACCAATTGCATATTTCAGCAAGAAGTTGGATGAGGCAAAAGTAAAGTACTCCACATATGACAAAGAATTTTATGCTATCATACAGGCGTTGAAGAAGTGGAGGCATTATTTGATTCCGAAAGAATTTGTTTTGTATAGTGATAATCATGCCTTACAGTTTGTGACTCAACGGGAGAAGTTGAATCAGAAACATGCTAAATGGGTAGAGTATATGAAGAATTTTACATTTGTAATTAAACACATTTCAGGTACTGCTAACAAAGTGGTTGATGCTTTGAGCAGGAAGTGTTTGTTGTTGCAGGAGTTCCGAGTCAAAACATTGGGTTTTGAAAATCTTAGGGACATGTATGCAGGTGATGTAGATTTTGTAGAGGCATATGAAGCAGCTGAGAATCCAGTTCTCAGAGACAGAAGCCCATGGATAGATTATATGATCCAGGAAGGACTATTGTTCAAAGGAAATCAGTTATGCATTCCAAATTGCTCCATGAGGGAGAATCTGTTAAAAGAAAAACACAGCGGAGGCTTGGCAGGGCATTTTGGCCACGACAAGACATTTACAAAGCTAAGAGAAGCATACTTTTGGCTAGGGATGCGGTTGGAAGTCAAGAATTTTGTCGAGAGATGTAGAATTTGCCAACATTCAAAGGGCAGGAAGTAGAATGCGGGATTGTATCAATCATTACCCATACCCGAGAGGCCATGGGATGAAATCATCATGGATTTTGTATTGGGACTGCCTAGGACGCAAAGAGGACATGATTTGATCTTTGTGGTGGTTGACAGGTTTTCCAAAATGGCACATTTTATCCCATGCCAAAATATGAGTGATGTGACTCATATCGCAATTTTTTTTTTCAAGGAGGTTGTTAGACTACACGGTTTACCCAGAAGCATAGTATCGGACAAGGATACGAAATTCATTGGACATTTCTGGAGGACACTCTGGAAAAAGATGGGAACTAACTTGATGTTTAGTTTTTCCTATCATCCTCAGACAGATGGGAAAACAGAGGTGGTAAATAGAAGTCTGGGAGACTTACTCAGAAGCTTGGTGACAGAGCACCATAGCAATTGGGACAATGTGTTTCCATAGGCAGAGTTTGCATACAACGACTCAGTGAACAGAAGCATAGGCAAAATTCCATTTGAGATTGTATATGGCAGGCAGCCAAAAGGATTATCTGAACTGAGGGACTCAGAGTAGATAATGACTAAGAGTGCAAGCGCTGAAGAATTCACAGAGGCAATGGAAGAACTTCACAGTAGGGTGAAGGAGCGATTGTTGGAATCAAACCAAGAATATAAGTGCAGAGTGGATCAACATCGGAGACAACTTCAGTTCGAGGTTGGTGATCTAGTTCTAGCACATCTAAGGAGGGAAAGGTTCCCAAGAGGAACATACAACAAGCTGAAAATGAAGAAAATTGGGCCATGCAGAGTCCTAAAGAAATTGGGAGAAAATGCTTATGAGATTGAGTTGCAAGATGAGATTGGAATATCTCTGACATTCAATGTCTCAGACTTATATCCATATAAGGCTGAGGAAGCAAGAGATGGAAGTGATGAATAGCCATAAATCCAGTGGCAGAAGCAGATGTCGATTGCATACAAGCCACAGATGGAGCGTATACTTGACAAGAGCGTGAGAAAAAAGACCAGGCAGAAGCAATACTTTGAGTATCTGGTCAAATGGAAGAACCACCCAGTAGAGGATGCCAACTGGGATACTGAAGCAGAGATTCAAAAGCATGAACAAACCATGCAGGAGCTCATGGAAAGGATCCCATGAAAGTTTTCAAGCCGAGGAGTATGATGCAGGAGCATCGCCAACTCATCAAGCGAGCCAACACATAAAGCGGAGATCAGCTGGATATACAAACCCAAATTTTTTGAAATGCTTTGGGATTGTAGCGCAAGTCTTTAAATGAATCCATTTATGAAGGCGCATCTGTATATTGTATTTGACCTTGAGCCTTTAAGCTCTCTTCCTTTGGTAGATAGTCGGCATTTAATAGATTTAATGCTGGTAGATAGGATGTTTAAGTCTAGATTTCATAGTTTAGAGTCCGGGAGGGAAAACGGATATAGAAATCCTCGTTGTATCATTGTAACATTATCAAGCATTCAGAAGTAGAGAAGAGCAAGCAAAGAATATTGTATGAATAACACCCATGTACATGCATTTGAATTTATAGAAGGAAGCTTTGATTCAAGCACATGGTTTGTGTTGTTTTCTCTGTGTATTGATGTTATGCTCATGAATGTTTGCTTTCTTGTTATGAATTTGCTTTGTATATGTTGTGCATGTGATTTCATGTTTCAACCTAAATTCTGAAAGGGGGAAAGAGCGAGGTTCAATTGTTTCTCTATCTGAGCCAGGAGATTCCTGCAAGGTGTGCAGTTGAATTCATCTGCAAGGAGTGCGTTGATGAAGGCTCAGTAATTTAACTTTTGTTCCCATTCACCTAGAAGTGGAAATAGGTGGTTGAAGCCATGCAAGGAGTGCGCAGGCTGAAGAAGAAGTCTCAGTTGTAAATCTGAGAAAAGGAAATCAAAGACTGTTGTTGTAGGAGTTGCATAGAGTCAGAAGGGTTCAACACTTGGGAAGTTGTTGAATATTGAGCGCAAGGAGTGCGTGCAAGTTCCTCTAAAAGAATCGGAGTGGAAAAGATCAGGAGGTGTAGCACCTGCATGATATCATTGAAGGAGAACCTAGGAGGTTTGGGTCGAGGAAGGTTTGAGAAGGGGTTGCAAGCACATTTAGCCTCTCAAGAAATCCTCAAGGAGGAGGAATCGACGGTCAGGATCAGCAGAGGAAAACTGTGAAATCCTGTCAGTCGTTAGATCTCAGGAAGTTGCGCAAGGTTTAAGCCCAAAGGAGAAAAGGAAGAACCCAGATGAGACATCGGGATATTGGCGTCATCAGGTCTTCCTAAGGTAAGAATCGAGGACCTTGAAAGTCCCGAAATCCCGAGAAGGGATCCTAGCCGTTGATCTCGGCAGGACACGTGTCATCATTCTGGGAAGTCATCGGGATTTTGGAGGCATCGGGGTTTTACAAGTTGAGAGAACTGAGACCTTTGGAGTCTCGAAACCCCGATGGAGAATCTCAGCCATTGACCTTAGCAGGGACATGTGGCAAGAGATCCCGAGGAGTCGGGAATCAGAACATCAGGGTTTTCGGAGACAAGAGACTGAGCATGTTGAAATTGTGATCCACGATTTCCCGATAGGATCAGAGCCATCCAAATCGTAGGGACACGTGGTGAGAGATCCTGGAGAGTCGGAGTTCGGGATATCAGGGTTTCCGGAGTCGTGAAACTCTTGCATAACGGAATCGCGATCCGCGATTTCCCGACACAGTCGGAGCCGTTGATTTGAGAGACACGCGTCCGAGGATCTAGAGGAGTCGGAGTTCAGCATTTCGGGGTTTTCGCACACAACAGAATTGTTGCATTAGAAATGACGATTTCGCGATACCTGATAAGGTGACGAGAAAGCGGTGACGTGGGGGAGAGAGAACTAACACGTGCATCAAGGTTCGACATTTCGGGATTCTCGGTGACGAGAAACTCACGACAAGAGAAGTCACAAAATCCCGAAACGCGACGGTCCCATAGTCACATCCGTTCAGTGGAGGACAGGTGTTGAAGGGTAAATCGTTGAAGGGAGACAACGACAAGTGGCATCAGGAATCGAAGGATCGGGGATCCTAAGGACATAAGTTCTACACACTTCAGTTTTGCGAAGTCCGAATTTCCGATAGGGGAAAAGGACCATGGTCTGGTGGACCAGCAGGTCACATGCGGAAAGAGTTAGCCAGAGGGAGCTAAGGGGTGTGAAAGGCATCATCGCATATTGGGAATCGGAGATTCGTGAGGTGAATGATCCTTGACCTCATAAGTACCGATTTCCCGACGGGAAAATTCCCGATAGGAGAAAGGAAACCGTGAGGTGAATGTTCATCGGGTTTCAGGGATTTGTGAGACCCAATTCTGTGAGTTCAAGACTCGCAATTACGCAGAGTCCGATCTCCCAATAAGATAAGGGGGACCATAAGGAGAGCCCTGTGGGTGAAGAAAACTCCCGAATAGGGGTTTTGAAGAGCATTTCAGTTCTTCGGGCCTAGGGAAGAGAAGGTCCTAGTGGGAGCGGACGTGTTGGGTGGCACGTTTTCATCACCTAGTGTTTGCTACGTTGGGTCGGGTGTGAAAGGGGTTTTGAGTGGGACCTCTAGGCCCCCCCTTTGGGGGAAGTGCCCCTAAAAAATGTTTTTTTGCCTCGAGAAATGTGTCACATTTTTGTCTCATTTTTTGTGTCACCTCGAGTTTTGTGTCCATTGTTGGGTGGTTTTTTCGACACATGGTTTTTACCAATGGTTTTCTATTTCCAGTTAAGGAATTAGGGTTTTTGACTAATCCAGGTCATTGTTTAGGGTTTTGGATGCCGTTGGCTCATATATGTATATTGTATTGTAAACAATGTATCACTATGAATTAATATAGAATATGTTGGTTTTCCAGGGGAAAATCTCTTTGTAATGTGTGTATTTTCCATTATTTCTTTTCTGTTCTTTTACTGAAAACATGTTTGCATTAAATATTGTACAAATTTAAAATCTACAGGTACATGGTTTGAGGCATATCTAATGAGTTAAATTGTTGGCATATATCTTGATATATTTGCATATAGCTTTGGCACATGGTTGAGGTACATTTTCGGATACTTGGATACATGGTTCGAGGAATGTATTGGCACATCGTTTGAGGTATATCATTGATGAGTTGGCATATGCTTGAGGGATATGGTTGGTAGTAAATTTTGGATGTTTTGGCACATGTTTGAGATATACATCTTAGATGATTTGGCACATGCTTAAGGCATGCTTTTGGCATATGGTTTGAGGAGCATCTTGGATATTGGGAAAATGGTTTAAGATGTATTTTGGTATATGTTTACATATCTTGGTACATGGTTGATAGATGTTATGGTACATATCTTCGTACATGGATGATGAATTTTATGGTACATGTTTTGGTACATGATTGATTGATGTTATAGCACACATATTTTAGCACATAATTGGTGATCTCAATATATGATATATGTGAGTGGATCTAGTTTTATTTGATGGTATTGATGATCGGTTATAGCACACATATCTTAGCACATGATTGGTGATATTGGAATAAGATCTATGTGAGTGGATACGGTTTTAGTTGATGATAATGTTGATGATGAGATATCAGTATGAGTGACAGATATAGTCACAGTGACAATGACAAAGAGAATATCATTGGCAGTTACAAGTTGATGTGACAGTGACAATGACAGTGATAGGTTGATTATCAGTGAGAGTTTGATTATGCATGACAATGACACTGGTAGTGACAGGTTGAGTCTACACTTATACTTCAGGGTGGAAAGGGGGTTGTAGCCTCCTTCCGGTTGGATCCGAAGAATACAAGGAGTTGGATCTTCCTTCAGGTTGGAGCCTGTAAATCAGGAGGTCATAACCTCCTTTCGGTTGGAGCCGGAAAATATAGGGATTTGGAGATTCCTTCAGGTTGGAGCTTGTAAATAATGGGTCCGTAGCCTCCTTCTAGTTGGAGCCAGAAAACACATGGATTTGGATCTTCCTTCATGTCAGAGCTTGTAAATCAAGGGGTTGGAGCCTCCTTCCAATTGGAACTAGAGAATCTAGGGAGTTGTAGCTTCCTTCATGTTGGAGCCTGTAAATAGAGGATTGGATCCTTCTTCCAATTGGTGCTGGATAATTTGGAAGTTGGTGTTTCCTATGAATGTAATCTTTTGATATATAAGAAATAATTTTTTGGTTTTCTCCCATTTGGGTTTCCACGTAAATATCTAGTGTACTATGTATTTGTGATTATAATGTGATACATTGTTTATGGTTATATGTTTATGTTATATTGAATTCAATCATAAGTGGTAACTAATTGATAAACTTCATGATTACATGTTCTAATTAAAAGTGGTAAAAACTGCTCAAAACTTATTCACCCCCCCCCCCACCAACCTCAGTATTAGTGAATTTCCAACAACATCAATATATACCCATGGTTTCCCATCACACTAGGCAAGCCATTAGTAGCATCTCCAAGTTAATGTATCCAAAATTTTCATTTTAATGTGTTATAACCATATAAATTGACAACATCGATTACATCATATCGATGCATATATAATTCATCTATATAATCATATAAACATTTAAATGAACCCATTAAAAAACATATTTTAAAACCAATCAAATAATTAAAAGTTTGAGTTCCATTAGAAAAGTAAAAGTCAATACGTTGAGTCATTTAAAAACAATTTCCCTCAAATAATAATATACATTATGTTAATAAAGTAGGAACAAATGGTGCACTACATACACCCCCCTCTTTAGGAAACTTCATCTTGAAGTACTAGAATAAGTAAACAAAGTTACCAACTTAATGAGAACTATACATAGCTATAATTTTTTTAGAGATCACATTGAGTGGCTATTTTACCCTCGAATAAAAAAGAGTGATACTATAAGCGCCCTTTTTGTGGTTAAAATCTTGATTTTTTTGAAATCACGACCTTGACAAAACCCTTAAAACCTTAAAATTGAACCTTCTATCAAAAGGGGATGCTATCAGTAACACCAATTTTCTTTTGGAGTTAAATTTACAACTTAATTGAAATCGTGGTTTCGAAAATTAGTACCATGTTAAAGTAGTTAACAAGCATCTAAGTATACAAGAGTTTCTCTAGAGTAGGAGTGTGACTTGTTGGTAGCCTAGAACGGAGTATGGGTATGCTCTAGGTGAAGAGGTGTAGTTTGATCGATGTAACCTTGGTGTTGCCACACAACCAAGTGTGAAACATTGTGGTTTTGCATGCCCTCAAGAGATGCATGATCACAAAACACGTTGTGGGGATGTGACATGATCAATAATCAATTTTGAATACCCTAAACAATCTCCATGAAGTCTCTTTAAGAGGTTCCTTTATGCCAAGGACCAAGAAGGCGGTAAGTGGTTATGTGGTGGTAAGAGACAGTTCTATTGGATAATGCTACTTTCATTTGTTACTTTATGGATGGACAACTTTGTTTAATGTTTGTTTATTTGTTGGCTCTCATTGGATTTGTTAGTTATCAATTTGTGAATGCAGGTTTCCACAGTTAGTCATAATTGTTAGAAATTCTTCTAGAAGAAAACGGTCTGTGGAGTTTTGAAACGTCCAATGTTTCGAGTGGACACTCCACCCATCATCGTGGAATAAAAAAGATAATAGGTTGTAAAAGAGTATTGAGTTTTGGATATATAGAGTCGAAAGGGAGGGTTACTGTTAATGCAAGGAAATAGTCGTTGATATTAAGTAAGGTAATAAGGTCATTTGAAAAAGTTGAAAATATTAAAATAATAGTAAATTTTTTGAGAAACAATAATCAGTACAAAGAAATTGAGGAGGACCAAATAAAATAATTAAAAGGGGGAAAATGAAAAAATGTATTAAAAATATTAAAAGAGGTAGAAGAAAAATATTTTCAGAAGGTATTAAAATCATAGAGTATTACAATTATTAAGAGAGATTAATTCTATGATCATGGAAACCTCATTATTAGTCCATGTCGAAGGCGCAGAGGGACTATAGTGATCGATAATTCGTTGACTTCATATTAATATGTCCTTTGACTATAAATTTTTGCATCTATATTGTTTGTATTATAGAAGTAAAAACATTATTTTTTATATAAAAAATAAATACTTATATGTCATTGTCTCATTGGAGAATATATTCGAGGTCTTATTTCCAGCTTCATTGTTCCCAATGTTGTAAATGTGTAGATATCCAAAGTTTTGAGCTTAGACGCTCCTTTTTAATTTTTATTACATTTTTACTTAAATGTTTACAAACCTAAAGTTCTGAGCATGGACGTTGTTTTTTTCTTATTAATGTATTTGTCCTATTATTATTAGTCCTTTGTATTTGTATTGAAATGTTTGCATACTGAAGGTTTAGGTCATTGACACTTTTTTTGAGGTTCTTGAATAGGCTTGACAACTTAAATGTTTACATGGCATGAGGTCCTGAAACAAGAATGACAACTTAAATGTTTGCATACTGCGAGGCCCTTAGACAGCCTGACTACCTTAAATGTTTACCTAAATAGGCTTCTCGAAGTACATCTTTCCTCAAAATTTTCCATACAATGTTGCAATGAATTTGGATAATATTGTTGTCCACTGCCAATTGAATAGGCATTCTATGTTTCATACTTCTTCTAGGCTTGGAATGCAATTATGTCATCGTTGAAGCTACATACATTGTTTACTGGTTCGGTGGGTTCTTCTTCTTCGTTGGTTTTTCAGTTGTTGCTTGTTGTTGTTTGGTTCAACTTTGCAAGGTTTGGGTCCTGCACTCGCAGTTGGATCTGTTTTGTTTTTTTTACTTCGCGGGGTCTAGGTGTTGCACCCACAATTCAACCTACACTTCTGTCGTTCATTGTTTCAGAGTAAGTTTTGATGCCATAATTTCATTTTCTATTGCTTCTTTGTTGTTTAGTGTTTGCAGTTTGCAAGTAAGAATGTTTCTTATTTCTACTAGCATGCTCGTCATATGTTTATGGTTCCTTCTGTGCTTCATTTGCAGTTTGGTAATCATTGGAGATACATATGTTGTATGTTGGTTCGGTGGTTGTTTCTTGTTCGTTGGTTTGTTGGTTAGTCGGTTGTTATTGTTTGTCTCAATTTTATGAGTTTGGGGCCCTGAGGCTGCAGTTAGTCCTATTGGTGTTTTCTCGCTGGTTTGGTGCTTGTCATTTTCTTTTGTTTACTTCGCCTTTGCAAGGTTTGGGTCCTATGCCGGCAGTGGAGTTGTTTTTTTTATCACTTTGTGGTGTTCAGGTCATGCACCTATAAGTGGACTGAGGTTATGTTTTATGTCATGTCTGGCGAAGTCAATATCTGGCGCCTGTCCTATTCTCGCTTATTATACTGTAAAATTTTGTTGATACTTCAGTGTTGACATGATACAAAATAGTGGCATAACAATTAATTGGATAATTACATGTGCAATTTCAATATTCATTGTCTTTTTGTTAAAATAAAACATGTGAAAAATGCACTTATTAACCATATATGGTGAAATGTACCCATATCACAATACAACTTCCTTATCCTCTACACATACTGGTGTGACCATGATACAATTTGTCTTGTACTTGAGATATGATATGTACACCAAAGATACTGCAAAATTGTATTTCCATGTCTGGAAGCATATCTGGATACTTTGCCACAGAAAACCAAAAGCATGTAGCTATGGCCATGCAATTTCTTATTATTTTGTGGCTTGTAATATATTTTGGGCAGGGGAAATCTTTATATATTTACAACCATGGATGGAGAAAAGCAAAGGTACATGTTTCTAACTATCTTTTATTCTATTCGTTGATTCTCATTTATTGTATGTACATATTACTTGTTCTCCACTTCATACCAGCATCCATTCATGTTCATTGTATTTTGTGCATTCCCACATTCAAACAAATAGAATAGCTGGAGAAAACGAAGGAGTCTAAACTGCAACGCTGGAAGAGGAGATACAAAGGTACATGCTGGTACTGTTATTTCATATTTCATTGTTTTGTATTTCATTTATTGTCTATATATGTGTTAACCTAGTTTATTGTATGTAGATATTGCATACCTTCATCATAATTACTTATCTTCATTACATGTCTTCCTGCATACTAACCTCCTTCATATCCATTACAAATTTTAATATATTGCCCAAAACAATATATGACCATGGTGATTGTGATCAGATTATATTGCTCAACAAAACAAACATTGTGGAAAAAATTCCCACTATTTGTTCAAAATATCATTTCATCCCGGACGCAACTATCAGCCAACTTTCACAGAGCAATGACATTAACCCAATCAGAACCATTGGCACAGCTATCACACTCACGAGAAAACTTGGCTCGCAACACATTCTCCATATACAATATGGAGATTCAGACAACGACAAGGCAATGGTACCATTCTCCATATCCAGTTTTGTCCTTTAATTTCGCATGTCCATGTATCTGGGTTAAGTTACACAAATATTGCACTGTTCCATGTTGCAACTGCAATTTTTCGATACTTATTCAAATTTGTTTTTGTCAATGGAACAATAATTGAATAAAGGGAAATTTCCACTTATGCTCTTCAAAAATATAACAAAGAAAAGAGATGTTAAAGAAAGGATATTTTGCACAACCCAAGCAACATTTGTAACAGAATTGCGAGTAGACATAACATAGGATATCAAGAAATTAACTAGTGCTACAACTGTTGTACATATACATCTACAGATTCATCCTCACTTTACTCATACAAATAGCCTTCACCAAATTTCTGCAATTTTTTTTTAGGTGCAGTTGTATATTATATTGTTATTAACTGTTATGCTCACGTTTCCAGGTTGAGGGTGTTTTGGTTGCAGTGAATGTGTACTCGGCCCCCTTCGAGCCTGTATGTGAAAAATGAAACTCTCTTGCTTCTACTTCTGCTTTCATAAGTGATGATACAATTGATTGTTTGTGATGTAGTAAAAAATGTCCATACATATATATACATTGCCTCAATGTTTCCATTCGAACTGTGGGCAACACAACCATGCATTCCACAATTAGACAACCTTTGTTAGAAGATGTGCTTCCTGAGTTAGCAGAATTGTCATATGAAACATACCTACAGAAAGAGGCAAACAATGTCTACATGTTTCTCTACTTTCGAATGCATAGCAAATTTACCTTAAATGAGGACAATGCAATATTGCATATCGGCTAAAGATAAAAATAAAAAATTAATAAAAAATAAAAAACAAATCATATCAAGCTTTGGTAGGAAACGAAAATATCTCACGTGTGTCAGTAATTTTTCTTCAACACCCAAATGAATGTTCGTCGGACTTCATTTCTTCGAAGTTTACATCTATAGATGTAAAATTCTCTTTCTAGAGATTTTGTTTCTTCTTGTGCACTTGAAACAACAACGAGAATCTAATTACAAATGCAATCGATGTTGTTATTTTGATGTTTTTTTACATCTCCTAGTAAGAACTTTGTATATTTGTTGCGGTGTGCAAATTAAATAAAAAAATGGTGTCTAGATGTGGCTTTGATGGAGGGGTATGCATGTTTTTGGGTGCCCAAATTGGACAATTTTTTTCCAACTATATAGCCATGGCAGGATTTCTGCATTTTTGGGGGGTACCCGAATAAAAAAAATAAAAATTGGTCTCCAACTATACATTTATGGTATGGTATCTTCATTTTCTCGATGCCCTAATTGAAAAAAAAAGGGACTCAACATGGATTGAAACATGAGCTTGATATTTTTAGATCCCACTATAGAGATTGGGTAATTTGGGCATTGGAATTCATACAAGCAGGTGTGGTTGTTGGTGATTTACACGCACATAAGATTGTTCAATCCAAAAATGAGAAGCATGAGAGAAAATACCATTAAAAGTATTCAACTATAAATAACTCATGCCCATAGTTTGAATTGTCAAAATAGCTTGCTCCTCTAGGAAGAACCATCAGGCATTTCAAATAATATTGGAAATTTGGCATTGTTAAAACTGGTAGTGATAAACCATGGCACTATCAGAAGAAAATGTCCATAGTGATCTTGCTTAATGGTAAAATAGTAATCGAAAACTTTCTTCTTCCCCATTTTGAGGTCTAGTTATAGCTAGCATATAGTGGAGAAGCTATGTTGGTTTTGTGGTGTCTTTTATTTGGTAGACTTTTGTTCATATCCCATGGCCCTAGTTATTTTGTCATGGGAACATATACCAGATGTAAGAGAAAACCAATTCCACGATGTGTTTTTTATATATATCAAATTTTTTGATGAAAAGGTCGATGTGTACTTCTCTATGGAACCTTGTTGGATCTTTCTTGACTCCTTATGTGTTCATGCGTTGCCTTCTGCCTCAACTTTCAATTCATTTGGTGTTTACTTGGTTCTTGGTTGTATGCTTTGTTATGGAAAATTAATAATACATTCAGAATCTTTGCATTTTTTCTATGATCTTAAATATTATAGAGGCCATGCTTTGCCCTTTGATATAGGCTCTATGACGCAAATGTAGTATGTGGCTCATTTTAGCACTTTTCCTTGATCGATGAACTTAGAAAAATTAATCTCCTAGAATAATTTGAAATATAAGAATATATCCTATGCGAAGTCCAATTGAACTATCATATCAATGAGAAGACATTAAAATTCAAATTCGTTGTTGTTATACTTACGGTGGAGCTAATAGTACAATAAATTTACTTAGACATCCCAAAATTGATTTTCTTGTAGCTTTTCAACGCTTCTCTTATACAAACAGATCTTGGAAACTATAAGCATGGCTCATTGTATCTATTCCTTAATTGAAGAACCTGTTCATATGTTTAATGCACTTCATAGTTACTATTAAGACCATCAACTATGAATTCCCCACTTCCGAAAATTTCCATCCCCTTTCGTTTTTCCCTCTACTTTCCCTTTCTAGTTACTTACTCATTTTTTGGAAAATGTCTAGGTCCTAGAGTTGGTGGATTCACATCTTCAGATCTCCACTGTTACTTTTATATCACTAGCCCGACCGACTGCTTCCCCGTTTCATATTGAACAAACTTTTTGGATCGCAGGTTCCCGGATAGGCGGGTTCAACATTGCATTTCCATTGTTCTATCGCCTACAAATAGCACCCAGACTTCCTCGATCTACAAATTAGCAAATAAATTCCCCTTAATCTCATTTTTAGCACTTTTCCTTGATCGATGAACTTAGAAAAATTAATCTCCTAGAATAATTTGAAATAAAAGAATATATACTATGCGAAGTCCAATGGAACTATCATATCAACGAGAGGACATTAAAATTCAAATTCGTTGCTCTTATACTTGCGGTGAAGCTGACAGTACAATAACTTTACTTAAACATCCCAAAATTAATTTTCTTGTAACTTTTCGACACTTCTCTTATACAAACAGATCCTAAAAACTATAGGCATGGCTTGCTGTATCTATTCCTTGATTGAAGAACCTATTAACATGTTTAATGCATTTCATAGTTACTGTTAAGACCATCAACAGGGATTTCTTACACCAATTCCCGCTTCTAAAAAATTTCATCCCCTTTATTTTTTCCCTCTACTTTCCCTTTCTGGTTACTTACTCATTTTTCGAAAAATATCTAGGTGCGGGATTTGGTGGATTCACGCCTTCAAATTTCCACTTACTTTTATATCACCAATTCGACCGACTGCTTTCCCATTTCATATTGAACAAAATCTTTGGATTGTAGGTTCCTAGATAGGTGGGTTCAACATTACGTTTCCATTGTTACGCTGCCTGCAAACAACACCCAAACTTCTGCGATCTACAAATTAGCAAACAAATTCCCCTTTATCTTGTTTTTAGCACTTTTCCTTGATCAATGAACTTAGAAAAAATAATCTTCTGGAATAATTTGAAATAAAAGAACATATACTATTCGAAGTTCAATGGAACTATCATATCAATGAGAGGACATTAAAATTCAAATTTGTCATTGTTATACTTGCGGTGAAGCTGACAGTACAATAACTTTACTTAACATCCAAAAATTGATTTTCTTGTAGATTTTTTACGCTTCTCTTATACAAACAGATCCTGGAAACTATAGGCATGGCTTGTTGTGTCTATTCCTTGATTGAAGAACTTGTTCACATGCTTAATGCACTTCATAGTTACTGTTAAGACCATCAATGGGGCTTTCATACATCGATTCCCGCTTTCGAAAATTGTCATCCCCTTTTTTTTTTCCCTCTACTTTCCCTTCCTGGTTACTTACTCTTTTTTCAAAAAATGTCTAGGTGCAGGATTTGGAAGATTCACGTCTTCAGATTTCCATTGTTACTTTTATATCACCAGCTTGACCGACCACTTCCCTGTTTCATATTGAACAATTTTTTTGGATCGCGGGTTACCGAATAGGCGGGTTCCCGAATAGGCAGGTTCAACATTGCATTTCCATTGTTCCGCCGCCTACAAACACCCAGAATTTCGTGATCTAAAAATTAGGAAACAAATTTCCCTTTATCTAGTTTTCTTTCGCTTTATGTTTACTTGGTCTTTTTTCCAAATGTGTCCTTTTTATGAATGTCTCTTGCTTTTATATATAGCACCCAAAGTTTCGCAATATACAAATTAACCCTCGAAATCCGTCATTGTCTCTTGTTCCATGTTACACATTTTGCATTCAACAATTGGGGTAGATACAATTTGACCATCGAGCCCTCACGTCTCCTGAGTAGAGCTTGTGGACCTATTTTCAAGCCCGTCGATATTTCCTGTTCTGAGTATGTCTAATTCTTTTATATCACAATTTTGACCATCGCTTGTCCATTTCATACTTGGCCACTATTACCATCGTCGGTTCCTGGCCATCCTTGCTCAACATTGTGCTTCCACTGTTCCACTATGTACAAACATCACCTGAAATTCCGCGATATACAAATTGATGGTCGAAATATGTCATTGTGACATACAATTTGACCATCGGCCCCTCACGTCTCCTGAGTATATCTTGTGACCCTATTTTTTAAACCCACCTGACCGCTTTCCATACTTGGCCATTTCTTTGAATTTGTTTCACGGGTTG
Organism: Picea engelmannii; assembly: GCA_009831015.1. Taxonomy (NCBI): domain Eukaryota; kingdom Viridiplantae; phylum Streptophyta; class Pinopsida; order Pinales; family Pinaceae; genus Picea; species Picea engelmannii. The sequence goes on from ML782043.1 coordinate 365,493, forward strand.
GCAGGTGGACGAAATGTACAATGCTTAGTTGCTCTTTGCCATCCCCGCCACCTTCATACTTATTTATAGATATGAAATTATTAAAATTTCATGCTAGTAGTTCATCGTGTAGGAACCATTAATATTGTCATTAATGTCCGAAAGCCGGAGAATATTTGTCATTAATACGAATTAAACCAAGATTTGTGGAGAAGACTGTTATCCTTTCCAAGTATTCATTTCAAACATGTTGCAATATCTTTCGTGCGTTGGATGGTTGGCACCTTTACAAAATCTCTAATTCTTAATCTCTCTTCATCATCACCGCCACCTTTGCACTTTTTTTAAATATGTAATTAGTAAGATTTAATGGTAACAACTCATTATGCACGAACCCTGGGGATTGTCATTGATCAGCGAAAGGCTCAAGGAGATCTTCCATTGATACGCATTAAACCAAGATTTGTGAAGGGTTATCTTATCCCTCCCCAATTTTCATTTCAAACATCATCTGGAGCAAACAAAAATCCTTGTTAACTTATGGCAGTAGTTCCACAACAGTTATATCCAGATATAGTAAAAACCTTTGGGCATGATGGCCAGAGGTTCTAGTATTCGAGGGCATATTCTTACTACGCATCTCCCTCCACCCAGGACAAATAAAGGAGATGGTACCTTGGTGCACCAAGAGATATATTTCAAGCTAAAGAATTCCAAGGCAACCCTGCCTACTCAGACAACCTGCTCGCCTACATTTATGGTTGGTGCAGAGGCTGATGCAATGGATTTCGAGCTGGAAGAAGATGATTTGATGGACGATGATACAACAATGGATGATGGAAATGCACAGGTTGTTTCCACTCCTATGCCCAACTTGAAATCAACCATAATGGGAAGCACTTCCCGTCTTGGCAATGGCAGTCCTAACAACACCAAAATAAGGTGTTTCAGAAAAGAAACCGACGTTGAATGCAATAGCCTCTTTGCATCTTGAAAGTAGGAACTCCAGAGGTCCAAATTAGTTCATTCTGGGAGAAAGTCTTTCACTGTAAGGAAATGATCTGTTGATTCTCCCAGAGATATATTTCAAGCCAAAAAATTATTCAATTGTGGGACCACTATCCTGTTCTCTAGATATACAATTAACATCTTAGGGAATGAGGACCATAACTCCCATTGGTGCAAGGCATATTTCTACTAGTCATCTCCTTCTTCCCAGAATGGACTAATTTGGGCCTCTAGAATTGCTTGACGCTCGTACAACCTATGTCTTTGAAGTTTTTGACTGTGAGAAGGTGGATTCTTCATGTGTCCTAACTTTCAGTTTCGAGCTATTCACTTTTCCCTGCAGCGTTTTTCGTTTTCTTCCTCACGGGAAGCTTGTGAGAACTATCAATTTTACCGTAGGACTGTTGTTCATCTACTTCATGACAAGTATTTATTCCACTGCGGACCCACTCTCATGTTTATTTGTCAGCTTGGGTATTCTGCAAAATATTGAGATTAGGGAAGCAAACATTAATCCAGCAAGGAGAAGACTGAAAGGATTTCCTAAAAAAAAGGCATAGTAATCAATTTTGTATGCATGTTGAAGAGCATCTCGATGGCTCATGCATGTTGCAGATCCTGTGCCTGTGTTTATGGAAAATATGTTCAATGTTTTGGCCCAAACAACTCGGTCCAATTTCTAGGGATAGATATATAGTCCTCAGTATTCTTTTTTTTTTTAATTGATTTACTATTAAAAAAATTTCCTTGGAGTCTTGGTTATTACTTCTTTTCTAGATTTAACACCTTCTCATTGGCATGGTTCGATAGTCTCGTAGTTCTTCAATACTGTATTTTCTTAAGTAATTTGTTTTAAAACGGAGCATCTAATAATTATATGACAATACACTGTGTCGATCCATCACGCTTTTATGCAAACAAAAATGAATTTTAGATAGTTTCAAACCAACGTTCAATTCTATTTGTAATGCAGATAGAACATAGAAAGACCAAATCACAATGTTGCAGCAATATCATGAAGGAACCGTATAGATTTTCATTGATGAACGAAAGGCTCCAAGAGATCTCCTATTAATACGCATTAAACCAAGATTTGCAGAGGGTTATATTATCCCTTCTGAGTGTTGATTTCAAAATCATGAAATGTCGTTCGCACGTCATCGGGTTGGCACATTCACGAAACCTCCAATCCTTAATTTATCTTCATCGTACTTGCCACCTTTGCACTTCTAAATATGCAATATTTAATCTTTACTGCTAACAGCTCATCATGCAGCACCCATAGAGATTGTCATTAATGAGCGAAAGGCTCGAGGAACTTTCCCATTCATAAGCATTGAACCAACATTTGTGGAGGGTTATATTATCACCTCAATGTGTTCATTTCAACCATCGTATGGAGAAAATGAATGTTCTCATAAACCTATGGAATCAACTCGACAACAGTTCTATGGAGATACAGTGAACAGCTTCGGGCACGAGGACCATAACCTCCAATGGTCCAGAGAATATTCTTATTACTCATCCCCTGCCACCCAGAACGAATTAATTTGGACCTCTGGGATTGCTCCTGCAGGTTGTATCCCTGAATTTTTTGACTGTAAGGAGCTGGTCTCTCGGTGTGCTGATAAATACATTTCAGACCAAAGAATTATTCGATTGTAGGAACACTCTTTTGTTTCTTTGTCACCTCAGGTGTTTCTCCATATGTTAAGATTTTCGGAGTGAACATTGACGTTCAAAGGAGAAGATATCAAGCAGTTCCTAACAAAGAATAATAACAGGTTGGACCTCTTTCTTGATTTATTGGAAGACTTGATGGCAGTTCCTGAAGATATCACAAGCTTGCATGTTAGTTCATTTAGAAATTCATTACGGGAAATTGCCTGGTTGTTTACAAGAATAACAAGACGGGAATCCACAATGACTATATATTTTGTATTTCACAGTCAAGGAACAAGCCATTTTTTATTGGGGAAAGCTAATTTCCCATGAAATTTGTTCCCAATTATCAAGCTTCAAAAAGGAGAAGAAATTTTATATGTCATTCTACTTGGTTTTTGCGATAACATATTGCTGCCAATTTCCAAAACTATCTTTGTCCAAGAAGGTAAACTGGGAATTCGACCTAGTAACGTTCTGGTACCAGGCCTTGTGGAAGCACACAACCTCCCACTGTTTTTATGAGTTTTTTAATGGCTTTGCGTCTGTTTTCAAAGTTTTGTTGTTAGGAGAAGATGCTCCTTGCATGTCTGACCAGGAAACCGGGTTTTTGGATAGGAAAGGGGCACTTGAACATATGGATAATTACACTGTGATAAGGATTTTTGGCTCTAGGGAAAAGCCTACTCTCCTTCCATGTCACATTATAGATAGAATGTTTGTTATAGAAGTAGAAAGGCAATAGAACTACTGGTTGCATCTATTCCAAGAGAAGAGAAAAAAAAAGTTCATTCCTCTGCCTTGGAAAGTCAAGGACTTCGTGTTGAGGAACGTAAAAAAAATTGACAAATTCACATCCCGTTTCAACAACTTGAACCTAAGATATGTTGAAAGCCTAAGAGATTTCAACCTTAATAAAAAAAAATTACAACATTTACAAACACTTGGCTTTGGAAATTATTTTTTCAAAAAACACTTGACCGAAAACAGAGACACTGACGACAACACTCCTGCTTCTAATGTCAGCGACCTAGACACATTGCAAATCACCATTGAATTGCAAAAACAACAGGTAAAAGGCCCCGGTGAGAAGGGTGTTCACTCAACGAATAACACTCCCAAAAGTACGTCATCCTGGAGCATCGCTCCAGCGACCCACCACATCAACAAAGAAACTTAGAATTCTTCAAATAGAGGAGGAGATAATGATCCTCTTCACTCTAAAATTGATAGATATCACAAGCTTCTAGTGGACAAGAAGAGAAAAAAAATTGTTGGACAGGTGGAAGAGCCTGAAATTGAGAGTGAGAACATGGAACTCGAGACTGATCTGGATAGCGTATTATGCTACCTTGATCAGCCTAGAGATGCGATCCATCATATTTGTCCAATGTACATAGATGATACCGAAAATTTTAACGAAGATGAATCCTTTGTGTTCCAGAGCGTTGTTTTTTACAGCCAGTCCAAAAAAATAATTATTGAAAAAAAAGATGTAAAAAATAAGAAATGAAAATCTCGTTCAGAGGTTAACCTTGTTGTTATCACTGAAATTTCGTCCGCATAGGGAGACAAGAACTTTGCATCGTCAACACAGAAAAACAGTCATTCATGGCACAAGGTTAATTCCACAGCACAGCAAAAGGGTCAAAACTATACAAAATGGCCAAAAAATTACAAGGCGCTTTACACCCACTGGGCACGCGCGCGCACGTAACATCTTCGTACCGGGAGCGCATATGCACGGCTGTGGGGTGAATAACCCGCGCGCCTGCCAAACAACGCATTTATGAAACTGGTCGACCTCCCAACCACTAATGGATCGGCTCCCAAGTCGATTTGACACCAAATCCGAGCTCAATCTGCGTGGGGAGGCTGGTCAAAGACCTAATTGTGCCCTAAAGAGCCCCTTTTCACATTCAA
>ML782043.1:389425-403267 GCA_009831015.1 Picea engelmannii
TTAGAAAGTGTTGTGCACATTACATCAGAGTAGTGAGTAGTGAGGTGGACCAGGATCACACCAAGCTCCACAACTTGTGACCTACATCAACTACCTCAACCTCATCCGATCTCTATAGCTCTCAAAAAAAACTCCAACTTAAAAAGACTCCAAAAAGGTTCTCCAAAACAGACTTGTTGCACTACCCTCTAATGAATCGACCATGGATAATTCTCTAATAATGATAATAATATCCTAATATACCTCATACCCCTTATTTATATTACAAAATGGGTTAGAACCCTTACAATCCATCCCAAAACCCTAACCCTAACTAGGCTAGGTTTGTTCACTTTTGCACTGGATTTATGAAAATCATGTTGCACACACTGTTTTTCCTCAAAATGTGGTGCATTGTGTTGCCTCACTTTCTACACTTTTCTCCAAACCTACCTTCTCCAACACTAATGCATACTAAAGAAACACATTAAGAAACACACTTTTACCTAGCGACATATGAGACCAAGTAGATCTTAACTAACTCGTATGTGTCTAAATATCCTAACATCCCCTGTTAAGAACAACTTGGGATAGGATTAAAGGAATTACAAAAGTGACACAATAGGAAAAGAAAGGAGGCATTAGAGCCTATCCCCCCTTAATGAAAACTTCCTAAACTCCTAACATAGATCAAAGTTTGGAAAACTTCTCTTCTGTAAGAGACTTAGTGAAAATGTCTGCAACTTAATCTTCTGTAGGGAAAAATAGAACCTCAATAAATCAATCATGAATGAGCTTTCCGATGAAGTGCATGTGTAGCTCGATGTGTTTGCTACACTGATGTTGAATTGGGTCTTTGGTGAGCTTGATGGCACTCTGATTGTCGCACCAAAGGCTAGTCGGATGCTGCTACTGGAATCCAAACTATGAAAGGATTTGTCGAAGCCACAAGGCTTCCTGACTTGCATTTACTGTTGCTCGATACTATGCTTCAACTGAAGAAAGTGCAATAGCTTATTGTTTCTTACAGGCCCAAGTGATAGGTCCTGAACCAAGGCTGAAAACATAACCTACAGTAGAATTTTGATCATCATGTTCACCGACCCAATTTGAATTACTGAAGCCAACCAATAAAGGATTCCCCCCTAAACTGTAATGTATCTAGAATTGAATTATACCTTATACATACCGAAGTATCCTTTTAGTTGTTTTCCAATGTATTTCATAGGGTGTTTTCATATACCGGGAAACAAGAACAACAACAAAGGAAAGATCAGGACGGGTATGAGTCATGTATAAGAGGATACCAACTAACTGACGATACAAAGTGGCATTAATTGGAGATTCCATGGTCTTAAGAATCCATATGATTCACTGGCGACACCACTAGTTTCATGATGTCAAGTTCTTTTGCTGCAAAAGATAGCTGTAAGGTATGCACCATTCAATTTTTCAAATATAACTCGCTATCCCAATGTTATTGATAACACAGAAGACTAGGAAGACGATCTTTCAATATTGAGAGAAGATGATTAATATAGTCCTCCACAACACATGATAGACTTTCATGAATTCAAGTACCAACTAGGTATCCATCCATATGATTCATTGGCGACTCCATTAGTTTCATGATGTCAAGTTCTTTTGCCACAAAAGATAGCTGCAAGGTATGCACCATTCAATTTTTCAAATATAACTAGTTATCCCAATGTTATGCCTAACAAAGAATACTGGGAAGACTTAATAATGCATATGATTCACTGACGACTCCACTAGTTTCATGATGTCAAGTTCTTTTGCTGCAAAAGCTAGCTGCAAGGTATGCACCATTTAATTTTTCAAATATAACTGGTTATCCCAATGTTATGCCTAACACGGAAGATTGGGAAGACTATATTACAATATTGAGAGAAGATGATGAATATAGTCATGCACAACACCTGATAGACTTTCATGAGTTCATGTACCAACTAGGTATTCATCGTGAAGATGTCCTCATGAAAATGTTCATGATTTCTTTGGATGGAAATGTTCGTCAATGGTACAAGTCTTTACCTACTAATAGTATTTCTTCACTCAAATATTTTCAAGTTGTGTTTCATTCTCATTGCAAAAGGTTTTATCTAGTTGATTTTCTTTTTTAAGACTGTTGCACTAAAGAATTTAGAGAACATGAACCTCAAGATCGTCATGATGATGAAGGATTTATTGAGGAAGAAAGTGATCAAGATATGGAAAAAAAACTACTTATAGCTATGAAAGTGGTGGATATATTTCAGAGGTATTTCTGGATAGTAATCATGAAGATTCCCATGAAGTTTTTCAAGAAGAAACTTCCAAAAATCAGCAAGAAGAAGAGCAGATTTTGCAAGTTTTATCTACATAAATTTTCAGCAACGCACCAACTTATGAAATTTATAGGCCAGAATGTGACAAATATGGAACAAATTCTGAAGAAGGTAGGAAAGAAGGTGTTGATGAGATGAAAGTTGAAGGTAATATGTTACCTTTTTTTTCATTTCCTTCATAAGAATTCGAGAATGAAGAGATTGGTATCGTCAATGGAGAAGAAAAATAAAAAATTACACAAAGGCAATTCTATCATGCACAAGAAAAAGAGGTATTTGTTGATTTTCAAAGTATTATGTCTCTTAACTTTCATGATCCTATTGTTGTTTATATGGAATATTTGAATAGTCTTCAATTGTTCCTACACACGGAGTATGGATTCAAACTGCAATTCCAGATTCTTTTTTTCAAAACCTCCCTTTTGTTGATAAAAAGGTGAAGAAAGGGATCAATTAATCGGTCAAATATTTTTATGGTTGCAATGGAAGCATGATTTTACCTAATCATAAATGTTTGAGCTGACTAGAATAGGGAGCTTGTATATAAATAAGCTTGACACTTGAGAATTTATTTCAGTATGTCAGTTTTTAGTTTACAGAACAATTTTGGTTTTAGTTTGAAGTAGGGAAGTTGTTTTCAGTTTGTGGTTTGTTTGAGAATAAGAAGAATTCTAGATTAGAGAAAAAAAATTCAAAGCAGAGACAATTTCAGGAATTTAAAGGTTGCAGAGATGGACAAAGGAAGAAATGGATGAAGGAACATGGTATGTAGTTCTTTGGTGCCTTGTAGGGAGACACCATCCCTAGATGGAGCATATATTGTAACATAGCCAATTTTTTAAAAATTGTTGTCAAAATTTTCACAAAAAAGTTCTCGTCATCATTTGACTCAAGGTTGTTCTTAGTTTAAATCCCAACCTATTAGAAATCTTACCTATAGCTCTTATGTCAAAATTTTATCAAAGTTATGTCTCCTTGTGAAGAAGTCCATTTTTTCTTTAAAGAAAAAGTCAAAGTGGTTTGTTTATATCAAATGAATAGTTTCAAAAGCCACCATAATTTGGTTTCAAATCCCCAAATAGACCTTTTTGAACAAATAAAGTTCCTAGTCCATTGTCCTATGTGCCAATATTTTCACTATATAGAGTTTAATTTAAAATTTTATTATTTAAATAAATATTTTTAGACTTAATTTTAAAATAATAATTTTATCCTAAAAATGAGGGATGATTTTTAAGGATGTAAATTTATTTTAAAATGTAGAAGCCTTGACTAATCTTACTAATCCTTCATATGCTGACTATAAAATGTTTGGCGATATTTTTGTAAAAATATTCAAGTTTCTAAGGATTTTGTATAGTTTTTATAAAGTTTTGGTGATTTTTAAGGTAAAATCATTTTATCCTATAGAATTTGGGTGAATCATGTTTAGAATAGCGAATCTTGTTTTTGGGAAAAACCATGGAAAATTAGCCCATGAGTGAAATTTAGCCTCTAAAATAATCCCTGCTAAAAATATGTTTTACCTTAAGACCAAAAAGGAATTCAGTAGTTACTTCCAAGATTGACCTAATAAATAAGCATGTTGCAAATGAGTCATGAGTATTATCAAATGCATAGACTTCATATCATATGGTTACAAGGTTCTCAACAATATGATTCCTCCTTTCCAATCTTTATCTCAAGTCAAAGAATTTTTAAGCCATGTTTTAAAACCCACCAAGTCAAATAAAATCAATTGAAATATTTTATTTTTAAGACAACTTATATGCACGAGAATCATTGGTTTATGCTCCAGTCATCCAAATGAAAAAAACGTCCCAGATCATATGAGAAAAGGATATTTGATGGGTTTAATTAATTGTGCTCCCCCTTCGTGTGCTTGACATTGAACAAAGGGGGGACACAAAACTTAACTTGAGTTGTATCTTGAATGACGTGACATCTCTTGAAAAATTGTGCCCCCCCCCCCTCCTCGGTGGTTTTTGAAACCATATGTTGACCTCTCATAATCGTTGTGGATCGTCAATCTAAAGACATGTGTATGGCCAGATGTGAATGTGAAGCAACATGAAAAATTATGGGTTTGGGGCATTTGCTTGAGCATGTTTCCTACAAACAGTAAAGAGATAAAAACTTTTTTTATGGATAAGTTCCACAAACATACTTGGGAGAAAGAGATAGGGAAAAATAAGAAGTACTACATTGAAGAGTTTAACCCCACTCATAACCATCAGCAAAAGGCGTACATAGGGGCCACTATTTCTTGGAGATCTAAAATTCTTACTGCTCAATTAAGGACTAATTCTCATCAACTCCATTGTGAAACAGGGCGTTGGAAAAGGACAAAATAAATGTGGGAGGAAAGAGTATGTAGTTTGTGCTCTTCTGGAAAAGTGGAAACAAAAAAACATTTCATTTTAGAATGTGAGGCCTTCAAAGACAGCAAGGAAAGTTATGCAGGTATTCTAGCAGCTAGTTCTTGGGATAATCTATTCAGTGAAGAGTTTGTCGAGAAGCTGGGAGCGGTTATTGTAAAAATTCACAGGGAAAGGGCCGAATGAAAAATCCATATGGAAAAGCATTATGTCCCATAGGCTATTTTTAGCATCGTGGATGTTAAAAATACTTTCTTTCTTTCTATTTTTGGTGGTACTTCTTGGATCAATGGTAGGAATTGGTGTGGAAAATAAGAGGGAAAAATCATCATCGACACTGACCTTGACATAGATGATACCATGGAAACTTTTTGGCTATTTTGTCTTCAGAGTTGCAAGGAGATAATATATCTTTGTCACATTAATCAATGAAGTTCTGAAGTTGTGATTTACAACTCTATATGGTCAACTTATACATATTCTCAAGGACTGATAAGGCATACAACATTTGATGGCTTTCACAAGCTAAAAGTTCAATCTTGACTCATATTTGTTAATCACCTTTGGCTTATGCTTATGCATTGAATATATGTTTTGGACATGGTCTTCAGTTCTTCGGATTAGATCTTATTTGTTTAGTATAGTCACCATACCCAAGATATGGATTATGTGCAATTTGTATGTGGTTTTGTCATTCCTTCAACTGAGTGTGTCTCTTTTATTAGGCAGGCGCAGCAAAGGACTTGTAAAGGGGTAGCTTAGTGATGTTTCGGGGTAGGAAGGTTGCATTCTTTGTAAGCTTATAGAGCTATTGTACTCTTCTCTGACATAGATTAATTTATGGATTCATTGTTTCTTTTCAATAGAGCTTTGTTCTTCTTTCTTTTTATGTTTTAATATTATTTAAATACATCCCTTTTCTTTTCTTTTACTTTGTAATTTGCAGCAAGATTGAATGCAATGGTAGACAAAAATTTGGTACAATAACCATTGTTGTCCAAATGTTTTTATTGATTAGATGACATAGTCATACTCAATTATAATACATATGTATCTTCAGGCTATAATATTTGTAAATGTTTTATGTTGGATTCATAACTCTTGTGCCCAATTCACTATCTTCATCTCGGATCAATAAAGATTGCTTTTCCCTCTATTAGGTCACATATTTTATGTTTTCCTCCTCTTCTTCCACGTTGCGTTATTAAACTTTCATTCTATATTGGATGACTACATTCCCAATGGATTAGGCCCTTGATATGAGGGGTTTACAATCTTTATTTCAATTTGTTACTATTTTTATCCTCAACCTTGCCTACATGTTTTATGTTTTTTATTCCCAAATATGGTACCTGAGCTTAATGATTAAAGTTGTTGCTTAGTGACAGTGGCCAACCAACAGTTTCTATTTTTCTTTGAGAGATACCTCTCTGATTCAGGGGCTATCTTGGATCTAATTTTGGTTCAAAGATTTCATGGCATGGTTTCCAAACAACCAGAAACCATATCAAGTTACAACAGAAGGAAAGGTATAGAAAACTTGGAAATGATCTTTCTTCAAGGAAGGTTATATAAGCAATGAGATAGTTGAAAACATAGGTTATTTAATAACATAAATGGGATATTCGAGCCAACATGGATTTAATGACATTCGAATTTTCCTCTTTTTTATTTCTCTAAAAATAGGTGATAAATAAATAATATTCATTGTTGAAAATTCAAAAGAAAAATAAGGTATGAGTTCCTATTCTTCTTTATAGTTCGAATAAAATTTAAAAATTGATTGAAATAAATGTGAAGGAATTTTTTCTCATGATGATGTTATCACCTGATCTAAAAAATGGAGATGCAGAAAAATATAACTAGAAGTGTCATGCTGATAAATTCTAAAGACATCTCTGGTATAAAAAAAAATAATAATAAATAAATAAACTCGAAATAAATATGAACAATTATAATAACTATGGGACAGAGCATAGTAAAAGCTTATATTTAATACACAAACTTGTGTGGGATTAAGACATTTTTTATTCAGATCCTTCAAATCCTTGATTTGGTTATTTCTTCCTCTCTCCAACTTCTTTCCACTCCAGATTTTCTTTCTCATTTTTCATCCTTTTAGTCTTCATAGAAATAAAGAGACTTAGCCTGACTCTGAAAACTCAAAAGCATGTTTTCAAAACAAGATTACGAGAAATTTTTTACGTTCCTTTGATTTTATTTGAAAAAGTATGTCTATGGTAATCCTGATAATTTTAGCTCTGATATCATATTTGAAACTGACAAACTTGCTCAAGGTTTATCCCTAAAATGATTGAAATTCCCAAAACAATTCTCTTATAGGCTACTGAAAATTGGAAGAAAGTTAGTTTCAGAGTATTCTTAAAATTGTAGACAAACCTTCTTTTTCATTTTAAATATTTTAAATAGATATCATCCCTTGTATGTTACATACAAATTGATGGCCCACACTTCAAAATGTTAAAATCCAAGACATATGGTGAAAGGAAATTCATAATTCAATTGCCCCCATCTTGTCTAAAAGAGATGATGAAAAGAAATCCATATATTGATTGCCCTCATCTCAGTGAAATCCAAATTCGTTAATTGAAGTGGTGAAAGGAAATTCAATGGGAGTAGATAAATTCACTAGGGTACTGAATAGGCTCGATGGAAGTGAAGCAATATCTATGATATTTGTAAGGTTGGCACACATATCTATATATCATACTATGTTATCTAGTTCTCTTTCCGGTTATTCCCTACATAAATATATTACATCTGCTTAACCTTGAAGTGAACAAAGTCAGTCGAAGACTGATATTTTAGTTAAAATTACTGTGACTATCTTAAACAATTCCGAAATCAATTTTAAGAAAGGGAAATATTTATTAGACTAAATTGAGATCAATCATTAAGTGTGTTTTAAATATTTTGGATTTGGATGAGTTCACGTTTTCTATGTATGATTAATTCTTAAATAAAACCAAAAAAAAAAATTCAAAAAAAGTAAAGAAATAATGACTCCATTTATCTAATAAAGGCACATATCTACTATTATTTCATGCCTCACAGGGAGCCACAGTCCCCATATGGAGCCTATGTTAGAATACTTAGAATTTTGAACTTTTATTCTTTTGTTTTTGCCTCTTAGGAATAAAATTTCACCTAAAAAACCTTAGGAAATTGTCTTTTAATTAAATAAATCCTTGGTCGTTATATATTAATAATGTGCCTACAATGTCACCCATCGATGAGTTGCAATAAGTTGATCAACCGGTTCTAGTGATCTCCGGAATATAAAATCCGTCTGAATTTTAAAAGAAAACCTTTAACGATCACTTCGGAGCTCGCGCTTTGGGAGTTTCAAGAAATCTAAACAAAAAAAACCCTGAATATACGAAGTCCCGAAGACAGTTCTTCGTGATAATTTCTAAAAGGACTTATGGATGAGTCATAGGACATGTGTCATTAAATCTTTTCTTGGGCTGACACGTGGCACTTATTTTTAACATTTGTGTCAGATTATTCACACGATTTCAAGTGAAACGTGTCACCCCTCCTTTCTTGACACGTCACTAAGAATGATGTCATCTCTGCCACGTCACTCTAGGAGATTTCCCTTTGGGATTTTTAACAAAGATAGGGTTCACAATCGCCAAAGTATCAAAGCGTCATAGTATTGGATATCACAAAAAAGTAAAAGTGTTTCAAAGAGATAATAAAACATTTAACAACTTTAATTAATCATGATTAAGTATTAATTAATCACTCTACAAATTCGGTATTTGGGATATTTCTCTTGTGTTAAATACAAAACTCTTGAACGTTGAACCAATGAAGTACGAACCACACTTTTAAACAAATGAACTCCTGGAGCTTCGGAGATTTGGAGTTCTGAAGCCCCAAAATATATATAACGGTTCAAACGTTAACTCTGTGAATTCAGCCTTCGAAGTATTTCTATCATCCTTCATAAAAAACCCACGAATACCGAACTTTTGAAGTACTTAAGGCTAATATAATGTTTAAAGCATGGTTAATTAAAATATAAAAGTGATTAATTAGAGATTAACTTCTCCGGGAATTCGGCCTTCGGGAGAATTTTGCCCTCTTACATTCAAAACCTATGAACACCGAACCGTCGAAGTATTAATGAAATTTATGATTGGCTAGAGTTAAATATTTGAGTAAATATTGTGATTTCCTAGGTAATAAATTCCATTAGATTTTAATAATATCTCTGTCAGTAAATCAATACGAAGATTGATAGACTTTATGAATAAAACATTTCCAATCTCAAGTCATTTTACCATTTGCAATTAGAATTTTTCATTCAATAATTAAGAGCTTACAGGCTTATCTTGTTACTGAATATTAATTTCATCTCCTTGAGGATTATGGCGCCACACAAATCTACGAAGAAGCAAGATGCATCAACAGATGATTCCAATCCAAACACAAACATTCTATCATACACCACTTCGTGAATTACATACGCCATCAATCTTGGAAGCAGGTCTACGATATCTTAGAACATGAGATTCTTATCTATCCAGACGATTATGTCAAGGAAGAAGATGATTCCTTCTCAATCAAGCTCATATTGGTAGCACATTTGGAACTGCACAGGATTGTCGCATGACCTAAGATTATACCCTATAATGATATGATAAGTTGGGCTCTGGAGCACGTCGACATTCAAACCAGAAGTGTTATCAGTTACTAGAAGACCTTCGTCGGCTCTTTTCGACTGAAGGACCTACAAGTAGTGTATAAACTTTCTTCTACACCCAAATATACTTACAATGTAGCATTTCTTCTAGATTTTGAGAGAAAAGAATGCACTCAATACAATAGAACTGGTCATGATATAATCAAGACCTGGTGGGGAAATCTGACCAAGTTCAAAACCGATGCTCATGGTATGTATTCCACGACGTCCTTGGATGCTCATATATTATATATATCCATGATGATCTGTCATTTATTTGGGAAAACAAACTCTGCACATTCCACATTTGAGTGGGTGGCTATAATGATTGAAGTGGCTGAAGGCTATGCTTTCAACTGGGAAAAACTCATGTCAGAAAATCTCGCTAAGGAGGTTGATGAGTACCAATCATTGAAATCAAAAGGGAAACATGCCCCTTTTTACATGTTTGCATACATCATGGATGTCATTTGCTTCATGACCCCATTTCCCTTGATGAATTGGAGTTGGGCCCTGGCTAGTTCTGGGCCTATACATTTCTACCATTCCAAACTATGGGAAGAAAATGCTAGAGATTTCTTTTATGAGATCTGTCACAATGTAGTTATACCTATTCATGTAGATATCTATGGCCACCCACCACCTAGGATTTCAGAAAAGATTATAGGAAACTTAGGCACATTTGCAGACTAGTACATTGAAGAGAACTTCTCTTACATTAGAGTGTTCGAATGATTCATTCCTCCTCATGCCCTTCCAAATTTTTTACCTTACAGGATAGTTTTTTGAGAAGTTCCATACCAAACAGTAGCAGGAGGAATCACTAAGGAATTGAAAGAGGCTCATAGAAAGGTATGGAAAACTTTTCCCATTTAGGTTGGTATGTTTACATTGTTAGATTTTGGTCATACCAAAGTCGAGGTTGTAGCCTTGGAAGATGTGAAATTAGTTGACATTGAATTCAAAAGAAATGATCCTTATAAGTAGGTAGAGAATCATTTGGCTCAATTCAACATGAAAAGCTACATCCACAAAGAGTCTCCTTATGATAAGGTTTTCAAGGGAGCTAGATCCTATGAAGAAGTTCAAAATAGATTTCAGAATCTACTTCCTGACCAACAGGCCGGTTTGCTCAGCTTAAAAAAGCATAGCCAAAACAACTTGCCTGAGATTTTACAAGGAGAGTCAAAGCCCATTCCATCTTCACAGGAAGCTAAACCCGCATAATCTCAGCCAAGTTTCTCCACTGAGAACAAAACTAAATAAGTATTGAACAGTTCAGATGGATTATTTAAAGAGATAAAAACATCACTGCTAGGTCTAAATGATCAACAGATATTATCCCACTTTGAAGCTTTCATGAAGCAAGGACAATATTTCCCCCCTTCAACACCAGCTACTTTTTTTTTCATCCCAAGCACAACAGGTCTAGAAAGCTCCATTGTATGTATCTCTCCTATTCCCTCATTAAATCCTTTAGTGACCAGTTTTGAAACTCCTAGTTCGGAGGTCGTTCAAATAGATGAACTTACTCCTATCTTTCTTAAAGAAATGCCTCCCTCAAGTTTCTTTTTCAACAAGAAAAGGAAATCTATTGTAAAGAAAGAATCTTAGAAAAAATATGGAATAGTTACTAAAAGGAAGAAAATAGTGTATGATGGAAAAATCCAAAATGATCTTGAGTTTGCCAAAGAGGTTGCAGATTCACTAGGGGCCTTCACCACTGCCAACCAATGGTTAGTGGATAATCTGACCAAGCAACTATAAAAAAAATCTCTCTTGGTGGAAAAATTGCAAAATGAAATGCAAAGCACATAACAGATTGTCACGAGAAAAATGAATCATGACATAGAGCAAATCAGGTTAAATTATTAGCAGTAGATGAAGCAGTTACAGGAGAAACTCGAGCTGATTTACCAAAATTCACAGACCAACAAAGCCATGATTACTCAACAGGACAGTTTGATAGAACAATTGCAGGCAAAATTAGTCCTAATGGAGAACAGAACAATATACAACATTTCTTTCAAAGCACAAGCATATGAAATCAATGAGAAACTGGAAGCTGTCCAACAAGATTTATATCAAAAGGTAGATACTATTCAAAAAGACTATCAAGAAATAAATAATGCTCTTAAAAGTATTTATGTGAAATAAAAGGATGCGTGTGTAGCTAGATCCAAGTTTCAGGAATTCATTATATGGAGACAAAAAGCCAATATCCCTGGTCTCTCCCCTTTTTCACAATATGAACAAGTGAAGGGTGAAATGGCCTTGAAATTTCAGGATATGAACCTAGAAGAAAGTGAGAAGCTTGCCAGAGAGGAAAAGGAGACTTGTTTGAATACCATGTCTTCTGTAGAAACAAAATGGGTTGAATTTGAAGGAAATGATATCTCAAAGGCACATGGGCAGATTGAAATAGAAATGGATAAGGAAAACTCCAGAAAAAATAAGAAAAATATTCAATCTGTCATCCAAAAGATGAATCAGATTTATTTTCTCAAGGTTAATGAGTTGTTGATGAAGAATAATTTACAATATCAAATTATAGCCCAGGAAGTAAAGAAGATCCAGGAGAAGCTCCCACTAGTACACAAGAAGGTGTTTGCCTTCGAATTGAATGAGAACATTGAACCTTTGAGATTTGTGGTAGGCTTGATGAATATGTGTACCTAGTTCAATGAGCAGAGGAAAGAAAGTGTGTCTGGGAGAAAATGAAGGAGCATAAGAAGCGTCATCACATCAAACCATAACTCAACAATATATGCGTTATGTTTTTCCATTCAGATTGTATTTTATATTTAGAGCAGATATTGTGGAAACTCTAACTACTTTTAGTTGAGACAATTTTTGTATAAATAGATAGATCTTAGATCTATTCTAGGTTGCTTCTAGCCTAATGTAAAAGAGAGAACTTATTGAATATTAATACAAGAGAAGACAAAGATTCAAAGTCTTGTTTCATTTGATTTATGTGTTTTCCCTGTGTTTCCATCTCTTATTAGTTTCCTTCTGTAGTTCTTAAGAGTGAATGATTACAATTTATTAATACATCTATTGTGATCTTAATACATTAGAAGTTCATTCAGTTACAATATATCCTCTGTTCTTACTGTGAGTAAAAACAAGACCTATGATCTGTTTGAATTGTTGCATTCTTAATCTTCTTTCAAGGGTACATCTTCTATTTTTATTCTACTGCAAATGAGATAAGACTTATCTGTAATTGATACCTTGCTTTATTTTAACATTTTTTTCAATCATTTCTACAGCATTTGAAATTAAATTTACGACTCAGATAACAAGATATTGCCTCTGTACTATCTTATCATAAATTTCACTTAAAGTTATTTCTCGGAAAACTGAAGGTAGAAGAAAGAAATTATAAAACATTTCATTTGAATATTTGATGCCTGACATTATTCTTCAAGCCTAGAATCAATCTCAGAAACAACATATTATTGGCGTCGTTGCTAGGGATGGAGAAACAAAATCATTTTTCCATTGGAGAACGAAAAAGTTAAATTTTGGTCTTTGATGGTGAACAAAGATTGAATACGTGGATAAGGCTCACTTTATATTTCACCTAGTGACTCCATTGTAGGCAAAGTTGACATTCAGTCGAAAAAATACCAGGAAAAACCCAGACAAGAAGTAGACTATGCCAATTTCAGATCCTGGAAAGTTGTTGAAACTGAAGGTATATCTCAAACAAACTTTTGTATCAGCAGGTAATATCTACCAACCTCAGGTTATGCAAGTTAATTTTAAGTTTCCCACTGAAGAACTAAGTCTTAAACAAAAATATCAACAATTTCATTCTGCAGAAGCATCAACAAGTAAATATGAAGTTAAATTAGAAACTCTAGAAGGAATTATTCCTGAAGTAAAAATTGAAATTATCCAGACCACCCCTATCTCGTTGATAGATACTTTTTCCAGCAAAAACAAAGAATCCTTTTCAATCCCTAATATCATTTGTACACAACTAATTCTTTCTCTTCCCTAAGTAAAAGTTTATGGTTCCAAAACCCACAAAGATTATTTTTTATACTCAGATTCATCCCCTATTTATTTTCCTATCTATACATATGGTAAATATGAGAGACCGAGTTCAAGTTCTTTGTTGGCATAGGGGCAGACCTAGGGTTCAATGCTCAAGAGCGCACCAACAAAACCCTAACTATCGACACTTTCGGTAACACCTGCGAAGCAGATGAAGTCTCACCCGAGGTAGAGGCAGGGGTGGTTGCATGACTCAGATATATGCAACCTTA
Organism: Picea engelmannii; assembly: GCA_009831015.1. Lineage (NCBI taxonomy): Eukaryota > Viridiplantae > Streptophyta > Pinopsida > Pinales > Pinaceae > Picea > Picea engelmannii. The sequence goes on from ML782043.1 coordinate 403,125, forward strand.
GCTGGTGTTCGTGCTCTTTTCGTCGATGTGTGAGCAAAAAGTGAGCACTTACATGCCTAGTTGGGCTCTTCTAGTCATGACAGCTGTAATGCAAAAGGTTAGAAAGAAAACAATAAAGGTATTAACAAGAATTAAACAAGAAC
>ML782043.1:403367-428453 GCA_009831015.1 Picea engelmannii
TAATTTTTTAGCCAACTTTGTATAGTTTTGGCCCTTTTGATGTGCTGTGGAGTTAATCCTTGTGCCATGGATGATTGTTTTTCTGTGTTGATGATGTTGAGTTCTTGTCGCCCTGTGCGGATGAAATTTCAGTGATAACAGCTGGGACACAGATTTGTGATTACAACAGATTTACAAAACACTTAACAATTACAGTTCATCAGTATTTAACCAGTATCCACTCCGCAAAAAAAACCCTAATCATAGAGCATCACAATATTCACACAGATCCGATATATTCAAGCACTAAGCACATCAACATAGTTTAGATCTAGTATTCATTCAGATTATTAATCATTAATCTATCATATTATATTCTTCTAAGAATATATCAGTGCACTAAGAATTTAATCACATAAACAAGAGAACAACCATAAAGAACAAATCAACCACAATGCAGGATATACGTGGTTCACCCCCAGCCTGGGGCTACGTCCACCAACTCTTCTTCTTCTTTATTATATTTTTTCAATATTCTACATGCACAGAGCCACAAGATCCTACTCTGCATAGGATAGGAGATCCGCGTGCACCTTGCCAGATCCTCCTTCCCAAGTTAGGTTTCATCACAAAGCTTCTACTCAATCTCTACAATCACTTGCACTTAGCCTTGCAAGTCTCACACAACATGCACAGAGCATATACAACTATCACTTACACTTAGCACATCATCACACAGATGCCTATATCGTCTCATACACGTTTCTTCTTACATCGCCTAGACATCTATTTATACATTACAAAAAGGGACTAAACATGGGTAAACCCATGGGTCGACATCCCCATACCCGTTACATAAGCCCAAAACCTAAAAGTCCCTAAAAAGGGGTCGAGATCCCATGATATCCACTTTGACTTGTGCTCCACCTTCAACAGCCTATCGAAGTCCAAAAAGTAGGTCAAACATGACCAAGGATACTCAAAACTTGGTCAAGGGCCAATAGGCCCCAAACACTCACCTGTGACTCGTCCTAAGTCACTCTGATCTAGGTATCTCTGCTTCAAAGCCTCATGCTTGGCTCAAGTTGTTGTGACTTGTTGCTGTGCCAGGGACTCTTGGAGTTGTGACTCTAGTTCCTTCAATTCAGGATGCTCAGTGGGTCACTCATAAGTCTGGGCACTGCGATCACTTAGTTGTTTACATTCCATGGCGAGGGCATTGATTCTCTCAATTGTGATTCAATAAATTTCTTCTCTTTGATCTCATATATCCTACAGAGTGTTGGGCACTGTTCGTAGCTCCAGATCTGCGATTCTCTGTTGAATCTGTTGGATAGCTTCCACAAGCTATGCTACTTGATACTCTATTGGATCTTTTGCTTTTTGTTCTAAGCCTATTACAAAGTGAAGTGCTTTGTTGACTAATTCTTTGAATCTGATATTTTCTACGAGCAACTGCTCTTTCTCTTGTTGGATTTGTGCCTTCTCCTCTTCAAACTTTGTTTGGAGAGAAACCTTCTCCTATTGCGCAACTCAACGTTGTTATATGACTACTTTTTGCACTTATTTTAGGGCCTCGGTGGCTTGTTCTGTGTCTTCTTGTGCACGATGAAGGTGAGCTTCAATCGCATCATCTAGTCTGCGGAGTTGGGTAAGCTCATCTCCCAACTCTAGTGCTTCTAAGGGCGGGGGCATAATGGATATTGCGTGGATGGATTGAAGGGCATGTTGTACCTCTCTGAGTTCAACCTCGATTATGTCGTACATATAGTCTTTCTTGGCTTCATGTTTCTGCAAGATGTCCTGTGAGGCATCTACTACAACAGTGATGATGAAGTCAAAGTCATTGATCGTGAGCATGGTTCACATCGTGGTTTTTCTCACACTTGACTTCTTCCATGAGGTAGGTTTCATGGGGAAAACCTTTCTTTTCTTCAAGGGATCAACCTCATCAACATGATCCCTAGGCAGTGTTACTTCGCCTTGCTTCTGCTGATCTTCTTTTCCATTGGTATCTTCTCTATGTACTTCGTTATCACCTCCTCATCCAGGTGATACTAAATAAGTTTCATATAATGTGTTTCTCGGGTTTTTTACTTCTTCAGTCTTCTTCCTTCTATTGGTTCAAGGTGTATCGTGTTCTTTGTGAGTGGCCTCTGAGCTACAAATTGGTTTGGGATCAGACATTTCTGTAGGGTCAATAGGGATAAGGAGATCTTTGGACTAGCCCTTGGTTATCTCCTTGATGTCCGTCTCTATGAGCTTATAGTATGACTAAATCTCTTATTTATGCTTGTCTGCTCAGGTAGTGATATAAATGAAGTGTCGATCTGCACAGAACTTCATGAGAGGTCTGAATCGGTGCAGGGTATTCAATGTCATGCAAGGGACAACTTCAATGGGCCTCTTCAACTACACGTAGTATGTATGGAATATTATGTTTGATTGCCAATGTTTTCTCATATCGCTCGAGTACTAGAGCATGGTGAAATTCACAGTGAGTGGTTCGAACGACTCAATGTCTAGTAAGGTCACACCTTCCGAGATCTCCCAAGGAGTAAATGTTATGAGGATCAGGAGCCAACTAAAGTGGAACTCATAGCCCTTATTCTGAGCTTTACGACAATCCAATTCCAGCTGGTTGACTAAGTACTTCTCCTAGTTCATTTGGATTCCTTATACACATTTCTCGACGATGTCGACAATGAATCATGTGACCTATGTAGGTCTATTCTTTTTCACAAGATTTCCTGCGATCAACTGGTAGGATAGGCACACTGCGTCATTATAGATGGAAGCTACCTTGTAGCCTCGTGTCCCCTTTTCTACATCTCCATATGTGTCTTTGATCCTCTGTGCCAGTACACGATCTATAGCCTTCCCTGGGTAGAAGTCATGGGGGTCAGGTCCCTGCATGCTCAATTCGGTGATCCTATAGATCAACATCGGATCGTCTGTGATGCATCTTTCTAGGTATAGATATCCACCATGGTAACATGATAACAGGAGATTAACAAACGCGTTAACCTCTTGGTGCTTCCAAACTGTGGAATCTTCATCACATTCAAGAGGGTGGACTACGCGAGGTTCATAGTCCACGGTTGGGGGATTATTTTCGAGTTCTTCCCCTTTGTCCTGGTTAAATATTTGTAAGGAGTGAGCATGTTGTAGTTCTTTTGGTCCCCTAGGTTGAAGCTGCTAAACTTCAACATTGTGATCCTATCCTGTTGTGTTCTTATTGCACGTATCCCCTTCGGGAGGTATGCAGTAACCATTTTGTAATCAAATTCTCTCGGGACACTATCACGACTCACCGCACCAACCAAAGACAGTATGTAGTCGGGCAGGATGGTCGGGATTAACTTCACGTTTTTCAAATCATCTCAATGCTTGGTTCTTTTCTCTGCTGCAGGTTGGGATGGTCTGGATCTGCGAGCAGTTGACGGGGAGGCTTGCACTCCTCTCATCAATGAGGCTTGAACTCTGACAAACATCATCTTCTCAACCATAAGGTCGATTAGAAATTCTTCGACGATTTTCTCTGTGACGCTGAGCTCGTCTAACATGCACACTTAGATTGGATAACTCGGGTGGATGAATGAGTGCTCAAATCAATAGAACAGTTGTTGATCTCATTAAACACAACACAGTAGTAATGGGATGTCTTAGATACAATTCACAAAAGTGTTCTCAGTGTAACAATCAACGAAATAATTAGACACGATGTAATGGATCTCTCCAATGGAGGGGAGGCCTTCATCAATGTGGTTATGTCCGTTGCAGCGCGGTCCCAACGGTCTGATGGCGAGATTTCAGGCCATAAATGTTTTTCTAACCGTTCAGGGCGTCGGGCTAATGGTTATAATTCTCTCAACGGTTGTATTGATTCATCATGGAAAAGTGCCATGTTGCATTGTTTTTATATCCCGATGAAGTTCCAGTTTTGCAAACCTTCCTTCTGCGAAGTCCCTTCTGGAACCTTCTGCAACTTTTCTATCTTTGATCTCTTCTTATTGAGCTTTCTAGCCTTATTCCCATTAATCTTTATCTCGGTATTCCTCTTTCCATTATGATTCTTATCTCCTTTTAGCATAGTAACTTCACATTGTTGATGTTCTTTCATAGGGTTCAAGGGAAATACTTCTTCTATGTCTGGGGTAGGTTCTTTGTTCTTCTGTGAGACTTCTTGTGTTCTTTCAACTTTGACATCCAGGTTTCTGGTTCTAAACAACTTTGATCTATTCTCTTTTTCTTCAATCAAGTGCGTTATCCTCCTAGTCATGAAATATTTTAATTCTTGCTTCTTCTGCTCTAGGGCCTCCTCTTCCTTTCTTCTGGTATGGTTTCTCTCAATCCAAGGTTTTCCTAATAACATAGAAAATGGGGTGCGGTTCTCAATAAATTTAACAACCTCAAAATCTTCCTCTGTCGTAGTTCCATGAGCACTCATAGATATCTGGGTGAGTCTTCCACATAGGGTTATCTGCTTTCCTCTAAATAATCTTATTCCTCCTAATGAAGGAATCATAGCAATCTTTCCTAAAATTTCCCAAGTTCTTTCTGTCATGATATTCACATGTGTTTCTTCATCCAGAACATAGTCAATGTCAAAGTCTCCTATTCTTGTTTCTATGCATTATTTTTCTTTGAAGTTATTTGATAAGTTGATATTTCTGTGATCATTTAGGGTTTCTTTCATTTGTAGAAATAGATTCTCTGATTCTTTCTGGGGTTCTGCCATAGTCTCGGTTCCTTGATTCTTCTCAGGGTTTTCTTTTCTCATATTTATTCTTTCAACCTTAGCAATCATTCTAGTTCAATCCAAAACTTCATGGTCCATAGATTTACAACAAAGGAAAGTAGGTCCTCTACCAGGGCATTCCTTAGTAAGATTTCTCAGTCTTTTGAAACTATAACAAAGGGTTAATCTTATTTTTCTCTTGAACAATCACCAACCTTTCATGTACTGCACACTAGGGTCACAGTAACTAACCTGAAAAAAAGTCTTACTAAGGTCCTGCATCCATTTGGTAGTGCAAACATTCTTTCTATGCATAGGGATAACATATCCTTCATTATTTCTATCATATCTACTCATATCAAATCTTCTTTCATCTAGTTGCACCCTAGTTTTTAAACTAGGACAAACTTTATCTAACATACCTAGATCCATACTTTTGAAAAAAAAAATCCACTATCGTACCTTTAACAATCAACACTTTTCACTGTTCTTACCTTTAACAAAGCACAAAGCCTTTAGATCTTACCTATTTAATCAAAAAATTTCAATGATCTTCCCTCTATCAGAGCACAAAGCTTTCAGATCTTACCTCTTTTCTTCGGATATGCCTCCACAGAAATTCATAAATCAAGTAGAACACTACGCAATAAAGAAACAGATCTATGCACAGAGCTTGCTTTTCTTCAGTTCCCAACAATCATAGTTTTAGGTCCCGACAATAGAACCATTTGTTGGCATAGGGGCAGACCTAAAGTTCAATTCTCAATAGTGCACCAACAAAACCCTAACTATTGGCCCTTTCGGAAACACCTGCGAAGCAGATGAAGTCTCACCCAAGGCTGAGGCGGGGGTGGTTGAAGGACTCATATTTATGCAACCTTAGCTAGGACACAAATCTATGATTAAAACACCTTTATAGAGCACTTAGTAGTTACATTTAATCAATATTTAACCACTATCCACTCTGCAGTTAAAACCCTAATCACAGAGCATCGCATTATTCACACAGATCCGATATATTCAAGCACTAAGCACATCAACATAGATTAGATCTAGCATTCATTCACATTATTCAGCACTAATATATCATATTATATTCTTCTAATCATATATCAGTGCACTAAACAATTAATAACATAAACAAAAGAACAACCATAAAGCACAAAGCAACCACAACATAGAATATACGTGGTTCACCCCCAACCTGGGGCTACATCCACCAAATCGTATTCTTCTTTATTAGATTTTTTCAATCTTCTACATGCACAGAGCCACAAGATCCTACTCCGCATAGGATAAGAGATCCACGCTCACCTCGCAAGATCCTCCTTCCCCAAGTTAGCTTTCAACACAAAGATTCTACTCAATCTCTTACAGTCACTGGCACTTAACCTTACAAGTCTCACACAACATGCACATAGCATATACAACTATCACTTACACTTAGCACATCATCACACAAATGCCTATATCGTCTCATACACGTTGCTTCTTACATCGCATAGACATCTATTTATACATTACAAAAAGGGCCTAAACATGGGTAAACCCATGGACCGACATCCCCATACTCATTACATAAGACCGAAACCCAAAAATCCCTAAAAAGGGGCCAATATCCCACAATCTCTGCTTCGACTTGCACTCCGCCTTCGACAGCCTGTCAAAGTCCCAAAAGTAGGTCAAACATGACCAAGGATCCTCAAAACTTGGTCAAGGGCCAACATTCTTTTTTTCCCCCTCATTTAGATCTTCCATCACCTTACGATCATCTAGATGAACTTTTTTCACGTTGTCCTGAAGCAGTCAAAAGTTTAATAGATCATCCTTTTGAAGTTTTTGATAATCTCATGTTTAGTCCTCAAATTTATTCTCCTAGACTTTCAATGGTTGGTGTTGGAGGTGTCAGAGGTGGAGGGGTTGGTGGACATGGAAATATATCAGTTCATCCTCCAAGGATACTTTCCAAGTTTGATGCTAGATATGCTTCCTTGGATCTTCCTGCTATCCTACATGATTTACCTAACAATTGCATGAAGAGTCTCCCTAAATTCACGGGTGAAGGGGATTTGACAACAACAAAGCATATAGCCTTTTTTGACCAATTCGTTGATATTCTTAGTATTGAGCACAAATATGTTTACATGAGATTGTTAGTACAAACTTTTGAAGGACAGCTAAGAACTCGGTTCAGAGGACTTCCAGTGGACTCTATACCATCATATAATGATCTGGAAACTTCCTTATTAAGGAAATGGGGTGAGAAAAAAGATTATCTATATTACTTAACCAAATTCTGAGCCTTGAGAAATAAAACATATGAAACAGTCCTAGAGTTTATTTAAATATTTAATAAACTTTATCAAAAGATCCCGACTAAAGTTAAACCTTCTCAGCCAGCTATAAAAGTCACTTTGTTGGGGCTTTTGATTATGATTTTGCTCTACTTTTGAGAGAAAGAAGAGACACTACTTTAGCAGGGATGCAAGATGATGTTGTAGAGATTGAATCCAATATGATGGCATACAGAAAGTTGAAAACTAAAGTTGATATGGGAATAAGAGAACCCAGGTGTTTTAAAGAACAAGCAGGGCCCTCTTGCTCTGGAAAAATTTCTTCAGAGGAAAAAATGGATGAGATGGAAAAAATTATTAAAGACTTATCAAACAAAATTTCCAGGATGGAAATGGAAAAATCCAAACCTGATCCATATGCTACAAATCAATTCAGGATAAATCCTAACATAAATCCTCAGATGCAACAAAGGCAAATAAAAAATGAGGAACATAAGATTCAAGATCCTTTTAAAACTGAGAATCTCATACAGGGAGATGAGGTACAATATTATGACGAATTAGATGAAGATCTAAACAATCTCAGTGATGATGATCTTGAGCCTCACCTAACCAAACAGGATTATGAGAAATCCTTGGATCTGGAATCTCTATTTTATGATGATGAAAATATCAAAAGTTTGGGAGACTCTACATAAAAAGGTCTCACTGATTCAATAATGGAAGAGCTCCAGCATAAATATGATTTGAGGCCAAGAGAAAAAAAATTCTATAAATACTCCACCAAACAATATTTTATCATGAATAAAGCCAATGAGGCAGCAGTTACAAAACCATCAACTGAAACGCAAGATGCCCGAATAATGCAAGTTGAAATGAAAGAAGTACAAAATAAGAATCCAGAAAATAAAGAAGTCGAAGTTTAGACCAGGGAAATTGAAAAATCAATTGGGAATTTCAATCTAGAAAATGAACTGAATAAAATTAAAATTCCAATGCCTCTGGTTGAACTTGCTAGAAATCCGATCTATAAAAATAAAATTGCAAAATCAATCAACTTTTTTGATGTTGAATGTCAATCCGATGCTATCAAATTGCAAGATGAGAAACCTACAATCATGTTTGGACCACACATTGAGAATAATAAAGATTTTGTTTCTCCTTTCTATATTACACTGACTGTGCATGATCATTTACCACACAATTGCATGTTAGAATCAGGAGCTTCGCATAATTTGATTCCTAAGATTATCATGGAAAAATTGGGCCTTCAAATTACCAGACCTTATCAAGATCTATATTCTTTTGATTCTATAAAGGTTAAGTGTTTGGGTATGATTAAAGATTTAGTTGCAAATCTTGCTCAGGTTCCTGTGAAAAGTATTCTTATGGATGTGGTTGTTGCTGACATTCCTGCCAAGTATGACATTATTTTATCAAGATCTTGGGGTGCCAAGTTAGGAGGATCAGTCCAGTTAGACATGATGTATGCTACAATTCCAATATTTGGTGGACAGTTTACTCGATTGTATAGATAAACTAGACTAGATTATACTGTAAGTGACCCCCAAAACCCTAATAATTATCCAGTCTATGTTGTTGATCAATATCTAGGCAATTGTATATTATCCATAGATGATGATTTTTAAGAATGTATAGAAGAAGAAAATCAATAAATAGAATTTTCAAAGAAAAATATAAATTTTAGAGGCGGGATGTGGAAAACGTTCTTTGATGGCGCTTCATCTTGCGAAGGAGCAAGAGCTAGAGTTTTATTTGTGGCACCAAGTGATGATTATTACATCCCTTTTCTTATATATTACAATGGGATATTGATTATACCAATAATGTGTGTGAATACAAAGCTTTAGTTTTAGGATTAAAAGATGTAAGAAAACTAAAAATCAAACATTTGATAGTTTATGGTGATGCTGAGCTAATTGTAAAACAAATAAAACAACAATACCAAGATAAGCATCCAAGATTAAGGTCTTATAGAAATTATTCTTTGGATATCATAGAAAATTTATTCTGCTCTTTTAACATCCACTCTATTCCCAGAATGCATAATCAACAAGTTGACTCCTTGGCCAAAGTTGTTGCAACTTTCATACCACATATTGTTTTGAAGTTGAAGTATCATATTGAGATGAGACATAAACCTTCAGGTACAAACAATGTTCAACACTGGAAAGTATTTGAAGATGATGAATAAATCAAGCAGTTTCTGGAAATGGTAGATGAGTTTTCTAAAACCCACATTGATCAAGAAAAGAAGAATGATTCTGCTTGGATTATGCAGGAAGGAGAAAATCCAGAAAAGTTCCAAGATAAAATTGGAAATCACCGAATGATTTTACTTAAAAACAATCAAATTCTCAAAGGTCTTATCCCTATAGAAAGGTATTTTGACCAAAATGACATACATTTAAAGTCTACTTTGCAACCTCAACCTAAAGAAGTTGAAAATTGTAACATAGGAACAAATGAAAATCCGAAGATGGTCAAAATATCCAAATATCTTCCAACTCAAATAAAGAGTAAATATGTTGAGTTACTTAAACAATGTAAATATGTTTTTTCATGGTCTTACAAAGATTTAAAAACCTATGATACTTTTGTTATTGAGCATAATATTCCCTTAAAACTTGGTATTAAGCCTTTCAAGAAAAATCTTAGACAGATAAACCCAATCCTTCTTCCAGTAATAGAAAAGGAGGTTAAAAAACTCCTTGATGCAAAAATCATTGTTCCCCTCAAATACTCTAAATGGGTGGCTAATTTGGTCCCTGTTAGGAATAAGAATGAGGATATAAGACTTTGTTTGATTTTAGGAACCTAAATCGGTCTTCTCTTAAACATAATTACCCCCTCCCAAAAATGGATCATGTTTTAGAGAAGGTGGTAGGGGCTAACAAATTTTTTATGATCAATGGTTTCTCGGGATACAATCAGATTGATGTTCATGAAGATGATAGAGAAAAGATTTCATTTACTACTCCATGGGGAACTTTTATGTATGATAAAATTCCTTTTGGTTTAATGAATGCAAGAGAAACTTTCCAAAGAGCAATGGATATCACATTCGTTGGTGACAGAGATAAGTTTGTTGTTATTTATCTAGATGATTTGACAGTTTTTTCTGACTCTGATGCAGAACATTTGGTGGACCTGAGACACAATTTTGACAAATGAGAAAGTTTGGTTTGTCTCTAAACCCAAAAAAATCACACTTTTCCATGCAGGAAGGTAAACTTTTAGGGCATATAGTTTCAAAGGATGGAATTAAAGTTGATCCTAAATGAGTTGAAGTTATTGATCTAATTAATATTCCTAGAAATAGAAATGAGATTAAATATTTTTTAGGGAAAATCAATTTTTTGAGGAGATTTATTCCTAATTTTGTTGAAATAATCAAATTGATTACATATATGCTAAAAAAGGACAATGAGGTAAAATGGACTGCAAAAGAAAAAGCATCCTTCGAACGTGTTAAGAAATCCATAGTAGAAGAATCGATATTGGTAAGTCCCAACTATACAAAAGAGTTCTTAATCTTCTCCTTTGCATCTGAATATATTATTGCAACAATGCTCCTTCAGAAAAACAAAGAGGGATTCGAACAGTGGAGAGATTTTTTTAGGAAAAGCCTCAGAGATGCAGAGATAAGATACACCATTCTTGAAAAACAAGCTTATGCAATGGTGAAGGCTCTCAAAGCTTTTAGAACATATGTCTTGCACTCAAAAATAATTTCTTATGTACCAACAAATGCAATTAAAGATATCTTGGTTCAACTAGACAGTGATGGAAGAAGAGGTAAATGGTTGGATAAAATTCAAGAATTTGATTTAGAAGTTAAACCAACCAAACTAGTGAGAGGTCAAGGTCTGGCAAGGCTGTTAGCCGAATCAAATTTCAAAGCTCTTGGAATAAATAACTTCAAGTCTCATGATTCTCTCTTAGATATAGAGTAAATTGATGATCATGTGCCTATTATTCTATTATTCAGATTGAAGATAGGTTTTCCTCCTCATCTTGGTACAGTGACATTATTTCATATCTCCTTACTCTTCAATTTCTGAATGATATAACTCCTTCTAAGGAAAGAACTTTAAAGTTACATGCAATTAAGTATTGCATTATTGATGGCAAGTTATACTGAAATATCCTCTGGGTTTCCTGTTATATTGCCTTATAGAATCTGAAACAGAAGGTGTCATTGACGAATTTCATGAAGGAGTATGTTGAGCACATCATGCCTGGTAGGATATTATTTGCCAAAATTATTCACCAATGTAAATACAAGGGTAGGAGCTTGAAATTCATGCCAACTATTTGCTGGTAAGAAAAATCTTCCCTCCTTACCTTTAATTCCGATAAAAGATGAAGCTCCTTTCCAACAATGGGGTTTAGATTTCATTGGAGAAATTCATCCACAATCGAGTGCTCAACACAGATGGATTTTGACTGCTACTGATTATTTTATGAAATGGGTTGAAGCCATTCCAAATCAGAATGCTACAGATTCACTAGTGATAAACTTTTTGGAAGAAAACATCCTAGCACTATTTGGTTGTCCTAGGAAAATAGTCATTGATAATGCTTGAGGTTTTAAATCTATTGTAATGATCATTTTTTGTCAAAAATACAATATTATTTTAGGTCATTTGACAGCCTATTATCCTCATGGAAATGGGCTGGTAGAATCATCTAATAAGATATTGATGATGATAATCAAAGAAGGTTTTGACAGAAAACAAAAAATCTTGGCATATACACTTAAAATATGCCTTATGGGCAGACAAAATTGGAACCAAAAAATCTATAGGTATGTCTCCATTTAAATTAGTTTATGGTACTGATGTTATTATTCCTATTAATCTTGTTCTTCCTGTGATGAATATCTGGTGGGATGTGAATGAAGAGTCAAACGATATTACGAGAAGAATAAATCAAATCATAGAAGTATAGAAAAACAGAGTACAAGTGGATGATAAGCTCCAAAAATACCATGATAACATGAAATCCCTTTTTGATAAGAAAGCTAAAGACAGGGAGTTTCTTCCTAGCGATTTAGTATTAAAATGGGAGGCTAGAAAGGAATATGTCGGGAAACATGGGAAATTCGATCATCTTTGGTTAAGACCCTTCAAAATTGCAGCTACAGAGAGAAAAAAATCATTCTCGCTCGAAAATCTTAATGGAGAGATTCTTGAGGCCCCTATCAATGGGAATTATCTAAAACATTTCATGCGGTAGTTACTTTTTAGATTTCAATTGTATATATCAGATTGGATTGACATTGGCAATTTTAATTTTCCATTTTTCTTTTCTTTCTGAAAATTATCTGAGTGATTTGATTAATTGTTGAAAATATTTTCAATAAAATTATGATTGTTTGACTTCATTTTAAAAATAAATTTAGAAAAAGAAAAATAAATTGCATTGTAAAATAAAATTCATTCAGTAGCTAATAAAGATAATACAGAGAATATATTAAAAGATTCTTGAGGACTACTGAAATGAAAAGCATCTTCATCATGTATCGTCTCTATTCTACAGGATTATCTAATATTTTGTATTTCATTCCTTTTGCAAAATAGATCTTGTTGAACAAGAGATGAGGCTCAAGAAAAACTCGACACTTGACTTTTCGTCTTTTTGATTTCTCTAAAAACAGGTGATAAATAAATAATATTCCTTGTTGAAAATTCAAAATAAAAATAAGATATGAGTTCTTATTCTTCTTTATAGTCCGAATAAAATTTAAAAATTGATTGAAATAAATGCAAAGGAAGTTTTTCTCATGATGATGTTATCACTTGATCTAAAAATTGGAGATGTAGAAAAATATAATTCGAGGTGTCATGCTGATAAATTCTAAAGCCATCTCTAGTATAAAAAATAAAAATAATAATAAATAAACTCAAAAGAAATCTGAACAATTATAATAACTATGGGACAGAGCATAGTAAACGCTTATATTTAATACACAAACTTGTGTGGGATTAGGACTTTTTTATTCAGATCCTGAATCCTTGATTTGGTTATTTTTTCCTCTCTCCAAGTTCTTTCCACTCCATATTTTTGTTCTCCTTTTTCATCCTTTTAGTCTTCATAGAAATAAAGAGACTTAGCCTGAATCTGAAAACTCAAAAGCATATTTTCAAAACAAGATTAGGCGAGTTTTTTTACATTCCTTTGATTTTAATTGAAAAAGTATGTCTAGGATAATCCTGATAATTTTAGCTCTGATATCATATTTTAAACTGACAAACTCGCTCAAGGTTTATCCCTCAAATGATTGAAATTCCCAAAACAATTCTCCTATAGGCGAAGGTGTACTGAAAATTGGAAGAAAGTTAGTTTTAGAGTATTCTTAAAATTGTAGACAAACCTTCTTTTTCATTTTAAAGATTTTAAACAGATATCATCCCTTGTATGTAACATACAAATTGATTTCCCCCACTTCAAAATGTTAAAATCCAAGACATGTGGTGAAAGGAAATTCATAATCTGATTTCCCTTATCTTGTCTAAAAGAGATGATGAAAGGAAATTGATAAATTGACTTCCCTCATATCAGCAAAATGAAAATTCATTAATTGAAGTGGTGAAAGGAAATTCAATGGGAGAAGTAGATAACTTCACTGGGGTATTGAACAGGCTCACTAGAAGTGAAGAAATATCTATGATATATGTAAGGATGTCATACATATCTATATACCATACTATGTTATCTAGTTCTCTTTCCAGTGATATTTACATCCCGAACCAGCCAAGGATTCCCTAAATAAATATGTTACATCTGCTTAACCTTTGAAGCGAACAAAGTCAGTCGAAGCCTGATATTTTAGTTAAAATTACTATGATTATCCTAAACAATTCCAAAATCAATTTTAAGAAAGGGAAATATTTATTATCCTAACTTGAGATCAATCATTAAGTGCATTTTAAATATTTTGGATTTGTATGAATTCATTTTTTCTATGTATGATTAATTCTTATATAAAACCAGAAAATGTTTTTCAAAAAACTTAAAGCAATAATGACTCCATTTGCCCAATAAAGGAACATGTTCTGTTTTTCTTTTGTGCCTCACAGGGAGCCACAATCCCTAGATGGAGCCTATGTTAGAATACGTAGAATTTTGAACTTTTATTCTTTTGTTTTTGGCCTTAGGAATAAAATTTCACCAAAAAAAACTTAGGAAATTTCCTTTTAATTAAATAAATCCTTGGTCATTATATATTAATAAGGTGCTTACAATGTCACCCGTCGATGAGTTGCACTAAGTTGATCAAACGGTTCTTGTGATGTCCAGAATATAAAAGCCGCTAGAATTTTAAAAGAAAACCTTTAATGGTCACTTCGGAGCTTCACGCTTCGGGAGTTTCAAGAAATCTAAACAACAAAAACCTTGAATCTACGAAGCCCCGAAGATAGTTCCTCATGATAATTTCTAAAAGGACTTACAGATGAGTCATAGGACATGTGTCATTAAATATTTTCTTGGGTTGACACATGGCACTTATTTTTAACATTTGTGTCAGATTATTCGCATGATTTAAAGTGACATGTGTCACCCCTCCTTTCTTGACACGTCACTAAGAATGATGTCGTCTTTGCCACATCACTCTAGGAGTTTTCCCTTCGGGAGTTACAAAGATTGGGTTCATAGCCGCTGAAGTATCAAAGCATCGAAGTATTGGATATCTAAAAAAGTAAAAGTGTTTCAAAGAGATAATAAAACATTTAACAACTTTAGTTAATCATGATTAAGTATTAATTAATCACTCTGCAAATTCGGTCTTCGAAATATTTTTCTTATGTTACATCCAAAACACCCGAACACCCAACCGCCGAAGTACGAACCACACTTTTAAACAAACAAACTCCTGGAGCTCCAGAGTTCTGAAGCCTCAAAATATGTATAACGGTTCGAACGTTAAATCCAAGAATTCAGCCTTCAGAGGATTTCTATCATCCTTCATCTAAAACCCCCGAATATCGAACTTCTAAAGTAATTAAGGTTAATACAACATTTAAATCATGATTAATTAAAACATAAAAGTGATTAATTAGAGATTAACTTCTCCAGGAATTCGGCTTTCGGGAGATTTCTTCCGTCTTACATTCAAAACCTTTGAATGCCGAACCACCGAAGTATTAATCACATTTATGATTAGCTAAAGTTAAATATTTGAGTAAATATTCTGATTTTCCAGGTAATAAATTCCATTAGATTTTTAATAATATCTCTGTTAGTAAATCAATATGAAGATTTATAGACTTTATGAATAAAACATTTCAAATCTCAAGTCATTTCACCATTTGCAATTAGAATTTTTCATTCAGTGATTAAGAGATTACATACTTCTCTTGTTACTGGAAGGTTAATTTCATCTCTTTGAGGATTATGGTGCCACACAAAGCTATGAAGAAGAAAGATGCATCAACATATGATTCCAATCCAAACACAAACATTCTATCAGAAACCACTTCGTGAATTACAGACACCACCAAGTCTTGGAAGCAGGTCTACGATATCTTAAAACATGAGATTCTTATCTATCTGGAAGATTCTGTCGAGGAAAAAGACGAGTCCTTCTCAGTCAAGCTCAGATTGGTAGCACAGTCAGAACTACACAGGATTGTTCCACAACCTAAGATTATACCCTATAATGATATGATAAGTTGGGCTTTAGAGCACGTAAACATTCAAACCAAAAGCGTTATTAGTTACCAAAAGACCTCCATTGGATCTTTTCGACCAGAGGACCTACAAGTAATGTATAAACTTTCTTCTACACCCAAATATACTTACAATGCAACATTTCTTCTGGATTTTGAGAGAAAAGAATGCACTCAATATGATAGAACTGGTCATGATATAATCAATAACTGGTCGAGAAATCCTACCAAGTTCAAAACCGATGCTCATGGTATGTATTTCATGATGTTCTTGGATGCTCATATCTCATATATAACCATGATGCTCTGTCATTTATTTGGGAGAAAAACCCCTGCACATTTCTCAGTTGAGTGGGTGGATATAATGAATGAAGTGGTCGAAGGCTATGCTTTCAACTGGGATAAAATGTTGTTAGACAATCTGGATAAGGAGGTTCCCGAGTAGCAATCATTGAAATCAAAAGGGAAACATGCTCCTTTTTACATGTACGCATACATTAGGGATGTCATTTGCTTCATGACCCCATTTCCCCTGATGAATTGGAGTTGGACCCCGGCTAGTTCTGCGCCTATACATTTATACCACTCCAAACTATGGGAAGAAAATGATAAAGATTTATTTTATGATATATGTCACAATGTAGTGGTACCTATTCATGTAGATATCTATGGCTATCTGCCACTTAGGATTTCAGAGAAGATTATGGGAAAGTTAGGCACATTTGTAGATTGGTACATTGAAGAGAACTTCTCTTACATTAGAGTCTTCAGTTGCTCCATTCTTCCTCATGCCCTTCCAAATTTTGTACCTAATATGATGGTGTGCCAAAAAGTGGCATACCAAACAATAGAAAAAGGAATCACTAAGGAATTGAAAGCGGCTCAGAAAATGGTATGGCCAACTTTTCCCATTCAGGTTGGTATGTTTACTGTTAAGAACCTGAATAGATCTACAAATATAATCACCACAAATACTGAATACACAATAGATCCATAAAGCAAGATATAAGAAACCACACTTTATTATTACCAAACCCTTAAGGTAGGGAAACACCATACAATGGATCCTATTATGGAAGGGATCCTCTCCTGTTCACTTGTCTCTTTGAGGGGGCATCCTCCTATTGAAATACAACTCACAATACAATAATTCTCTTCATATCCCATTACATTTATTGAACCCCTTTATATAGTTCTACCATCACCTAAGAACATTCTAAAGGAGGAATCTTCTAGAAGTAGAACCTTCTAAGAAGTCCTCTTACATTTATTATATCTAACTACCCATTTATTATGTCTAACTACCATAGTGAGCCTTATTTAATAATATAGTGGACCTAGTCCACCTTACATTGAATGGACTCCACTATTATAACTATGGGCCCTCCGCCCCCCCCCCTCTCCCTCCCCCCACCCACTACCTCTCTAGCTACCTAACATTCCATCCCCCTTATGAAAGCATTGTCCTCAACGCTTGATGTACAACCATATACCAGGGTACCATGGATAAGTGTGGACCATAGTGCTGAAGTAGACTAAAGAAACAGGGTCCCATGAAGAAATTAAAACCATCATGCTGAAGTATTCCAGCATCAAATGTGAATTGGGGTCCCATGCCCAAGTGTTCATGTGAACTCCACACGAAATATATCTGAACTCAAGAACCAACTGAAAATGATACTCCAAAGATCTGCATTGATCATGGGGATCCAAATATGTAGATCCCTCCATATCCCCAAAATCATGTGAATAACATACTAGTACTGAAGAATACTGAAAAATAGTGTGCATAGAAGACGCTGGACTTCTCTCCACAATGTGCTCTATATGAGGTGAAGGAGAGTCATCAAATAGAAGATGGAAGTGGTTGTCATCCCAAAAATGACAACTATCCATATACCAATCATCACAATCGTCCTCCAAAGCATATAAAGAATAAACTTCTTGATGATATTCATTCATGATGTCCGCCATAAGAAATCTCTCCTGCATGCTATCCAATGAATCTTGAATACTATGGAAACTATCATTGAGACCATCTACAAGGTCATGAAATCTTTCATGCAATGTGCCACACCATTGGGCTTTGAATGCTTCAGTAATATATAAAATTTATTTGAGGGTTTGAGAAGAAATAGTCATCTGAGCACCCTATGAAATCTTCAGTCCCATCACCATCATGAAAAAACCAAAAAAATAGAACAATAAATTACTGCAGAAAATCGCGACGTTTTTCGGAAAAACCTTGAAAAACAGTTGAAGTTAAAATGCTCATAACTTCACTTCCCGAAGTCTGTTTCGGCTAATTTTTTTTTGAAATTGGGTGAAATTATGAGAGGAACTCAAATATGTAATTTTTTGGGGCAAATTCAACCTCCATATGTTACAAAAATAAAAATAAAAAATCGCGTCGTCGTCCACAGAAAAAACCTTGAAAATTTGCAGATTTTAAAACTTCAATATCTTGACTTCCCGAACGATTTTTTTTTTTAACTTGAGTTTTTTTTCTGAAAGGAACTCAGATATACAACATGTTTCTACAAATTTTGTATAGAAATATACCGAAAATTTCTATAATGTCGCGGCCCTCTTTTTTCTTCTCCGAAAAAAAAAATCTACAAAAATAAAAAAATATTTGCCCACAATGTCTGCCAAGGAAAGTGCTCTGATACCATTTGTTAAGAACCAAATACTAAATAAAAAAGCACCCCAACATATATACAAGAACAATATGCAAAATATCCTTTATTATTATCAACACTTTCATAAGGGGGATGGAATGTAAGGTAGCTAGAGAGGTAGTGGGGGGGGCCAGGGGGCCCATAGTGATAATAGTGGAGGTCATTCAATGTAAGGTGGACTAGGTCCATTATATTATTAAATAAGGCCCACTATGGTAGTTAGATATAATAATTAGGTATTTATATATAATAAATGTAAGAGGACTTCTTAGAAGGTTCTACTTCTAGAAGATTCCTCCTCTAGAATGTTTTTAGGTGATGGTATCACTATATAAAGGGGTTCAAGCAATGTAATGGGACATGAAGAGAAGTATTGTATTGTGACTTGTATATCCATAGGAGTATTCCCCCTCGAAGAGGCAAGTGAACAGGAGAGGATCCCTTCCATAATAGGATCCATTGTATGGTGTTTCCCTACCTCAAGGGTTTGGTAATAATAAAGTGTGGTTTCTTCTATCTTACTTTGTGGATCTATTTTGTATTCATTATTTGCGGTGATTATATTTGTAGATCTATTAAGGTTCTTAACATTTACATTGTTAGATTTTGGTTATACCAAAGTCGAGGTTGCAGCCTTGGAAGATGTCAAATTAGTTGACATTGAATTCAAAAGACTTGATCATTATAAGGTGGTAGAGAATCATTTGGCTCAATTCAACAAGAAAAGATACATCCACAAAGAGTCTCCTTATGTTGAGGTTTTCAGGGGAGCTAGATCATATGAAGAAGTTCAAAATGGATTTCAAACTCTACCTCCTGACCAACCAGCTGGTTTCCTTAGCTTCCAAAAGCATAGAAGGAACAACTTGCCTAATATTTTACAAGGAGAGTCAACACCTATTCCATCTTCACGGGAAGCTAAACCCACAAAATATCAGCCAAGTTGCTCCATTGAGAAAAAAACTGAAGAAGTATTGAAGAGTTCAAACAGATTATTTAAAGAGATAAAAACATCACTGCTAGGTCTAAATGATCAACATATATTATCCCACTTTGAAGATTTCATGAAACTAGGACAAGATTTTCCCCCTTCAACACCAATTACTTTTGTTTTCATCCCAAGCACAATGGGTCCCGAAATCTCCACTGCACCTATCTCTCATTTTCCCTCATTAACTCCTTTAGCGACCAGTTTTGAAACTCCTAGTTTGGAGGTCATTCACATTGATGAAATTACTCCTATCTTTCCTGAAGAAATGCCTCCCTCAAGGTTTTTTTTCAATAAGAAAAGGAGAGATATTGTAAAGAAAGAATCTCATCAAAAAGATGGAGTAATTACTAAAAGGCAGAAAATAGTGTATGATGGAAAAAGCCAAAATGACCCTGAGTTTGCCAAAGAGGCTATGGATTCACTAGGGGCCTTCACCACTATCAACCAATGGTTAGTGGATAATCTGACCAAGCAATTGCAACAAAAATCTCTCTTGGTGGAACAATTGTAGAATGAAATGCAAAGCACATAACAGATTTTCATTTGTATAATGAATCGTGACATAGAGCAAATCAAGTTAAATTATCAGCAGCAGATGGAGCAGTTACATGACAAACTCGAGTTGATTTACCAGAATTCACAGACTAGTAAAGCCATGATTACTCCGTGAGATAGTTTGATAGAATAGTTGTAGGACAAATTAGTCCTAATGGAGAACAAAACAATAGATAACAATGCTTTCAAAGAACAAGCATCTGAAATCAATGAGAAGATGGAAGTTGTCTAGTAGGATGTATATCAAAAGGTAGATACTATTAAGAAATACTATCAGGCAATAAATAATTCTCTGAAAAGTATTTATGTGAAAGAAAAGGATGTTTGTGTGGATAGATCCAAGTTTTAAGAATTCATTATATGGATATAGAAAGCCAATATCTCTGGTCTCTCGCCTTTTTCACAATATGAACGAGTGAAGGGAGAAATGATCTTGAAAGTTTGGGAGACCAACCTAGAATAAAGCAAGAAGCTTTCCAAAGAGGAAAATGAGACTTGTTTGAATACCCTATCTTTTGTAGAAACAAACTTGGTTGAATTTGAAGGAAATGATATCTCAAAGGCACTTGGGCAGATCAAAATATAAATGAATAAGGAAAACTCCAGAAAAAATAAGGAAAATATTCAATCTTTCATCCAACAGATGAATCAGATTGATTTTCTCAAGATTAATGAGTTGTTGGTGAAGCCTAATTTACAGTATCAAATTACATCCCAAGAAGTAAAGAAGATCCAGGAGAAGCTACCACTAGTTCACAAGAAGGTGTTTTCCTTCGAATTGAACGAGAACATTGAACCTTCAAGATTTGTGGTAGCCTTGATGGATATGTGTACCCAGTTAAATGAACAACGGAAAGTAAGTGCGTCTAGGAGAAAATGAAGGAGCATATGAAGCGCCAACACATCAAACCGTAACTCAACAATATGTGCATTTTTTTTTCCATTCGGATTGTATTCTATATTTAGAGCATATATTGTGGAAATTCTAACTACTTTTAGTTGAGACAATTTTTGTATAAATAGACAGATCTTAGATCTATTCCAAGCTTCTTCTGGCCTAATATAAAAGAGATAACTTATTGATTATTAATACAAGAGAAGACAAAGATTCTAAGTCTCGTTTCATTTGAGTTATGTGTTTTCCCTATGTTTCCAGTTACAGTTTCCCCTCTGTTCTTACTGTGAGTAAAAACAAGACCTGTGATCTGTGTGAATTGTTGCATTCTTAATCTTGTTTCAAGGGTACATCTTCTATTTTTCTTCTACTGCAAATGAGGTAAGACTTATCTGTAAATGATACCTTGCTTTATTTTAACATTTTTTTCAATCATTTCTACATCATTTGAAATTAAATTTGCTACTCAGATAACAACAAACTGCCTTTGTACTGTCTTATCATAAATTTCACTTAATGTTATTTCGCAGAAAACTAAAGGTAGAAGAAAGCACTTATTAAACATTTCATTTGAATCTTTGATGCTTGACATTATTCTTCGAGCCTAAAATAAATCTCAAGAACAACACCAAGAATCAATCATGTACCACAATCTTTACCGCAACAAGTGCATCAACCATGCACCAACATCTGAACCAAACCGTGGATCAACCATGCACCACAACTGCACCAAACCATGCATCAACCATGCACCATAACTTGTACCATATGACTCAACCATCAACACCATACCAAGTACCAATCTTATATCATATCATGTATCAACCATATACATCAACAATGTACATCAACACCATACCATGTATCAATCATGTATCATACATGTTGATTAAGGTTGGTTGTCATTGATGTCAACCCTTGAAGAAAGTCTGATAGAAAATTCTGGTAGCACAAAGGTTTGGGTAATGGAACCAAGGTTGTTTCATGTATAAAGGTATGTGTTTTAATATATTTTAAGGTAATATTATTCTATATGGATAGTACATGTCATGCCATTTCTGGTGGTATGTGGAACGTCACATAACTCCTCACGGTTTGAGAGTTATGGCCTTGCAAAGTTGGAGGACCCTCATATGTTGACTTGAAGCCCCAAAAGGTCAAAGAAGTAAAAGATATTGCAAAGAAAAAATTATTATTTAAATGATAAAGTAAATTGACAAAGTCAAGAAGGATTATTTAAATAGTAAAGTGAAGTGACAAAATCAAAGAAGATTATTTAAATGATAAAGTGAGGTGACAAAGTCAAGGAGGAATATTTAAATGATAAATTAATGGAGAAATTTCTAATTATGGAAAGTGGTTAACCCTAAAAATGAGGAAAATAGGTTGTGACCTATAAATGGGTTAAGTGACCTAGAAATAGGTTAAGTGACCTAGAAATGGGTTAAGTGACCTAGACAATGCTTCTAAGGAAGATATTTGGAGAGTACAAATAAGAGGCAAGGCTCTTTCATTTTACATTACACTTGAGCATATTGAAAATATATAGGTGACTGAGGTAACCAAAGGATACCTCAGGAAAATTTTGGAGGGAAGGTGAAGAAAAGAAGGCCAAAATTCAAGGGAGGTGTTAGTCTCTAATTTTTTCTTCGTTTAGTGAGAAACCCTTATTCTAAACCCTTCTTACCTACACTTCAATTTATATTTCCAGTTGATTTTGATCTTTGTTTTTAGTGTCTTATGATTTGCATTTCAGTTTTTTGAATAGTTTATTCAAGTTTGAAATTGAAAGACGTGGTTTTAAACGAGGTGTCACCTTATATGCCTATTTGAACATCATAAATTCAAATTTTGCTAAGTCATTAATAGTGCTACGAGAATAAGGTTATTCCTGTAGTGCCAAAATAATCATGCCTTGATACACACCTGTCATTCAGATTTCGTTATGATGACACGAATCATGGTCTGAGAGTTCGCATGTGTCCACAATAGCTTGGAATCATTTACTGATTCAAACCATTTCATAATCCGATTTCTTTGTACCCATGAAGGTCTCATTTTAAAATCACCCAATTCTCAATGATAATTATATTATACCTATCTGATTTGCTAAATTTAGGCACAAGTATTTTCTTAGAGGATTGTTATATACTAACAGATTGCAGGTGGCAAATTCGGAACCTGAGGGTGCTAGTTACAGAAGCCTTGGAGTTGGCTCATGCAATCTTTAAACCCTAAAACACATATCAATATTAGCAAAATCATTAAGCCCAATCCTTGAAGGCACCCTTATGCTCTACACATCAAGACTACTAGTTACATTTGGCCCTCGATTGATTGTGGAGTCACTGTGGAAATCTTATGAAAACTACTTCCTGAAGCCGTACGAGACTGGCGGTAAGAAATTCGTTGTGTTTGGCATTTCACCACTGGGGTGCAGTCCCGGGATGAGATTTTTAGGGATGATCATGTGAAAAGGCGAATGTGATCAGATTTCCATGGGTTGTTTCATCAATTCAATTCCAGACTATAGAAAATTGTTACTCATCTTAACAAAAATCTGAAGGGAGGAGTTTTCATATATGTGAATAACTACAATTTCATCCTCAACATAATCAACAATGGAAAGGCCTTAGGTTTCACTGAGACAGTTTTGGCGTGTTGTGGAGATGGCCCGTACAATGGCCGTGTGGGTTGTGGGTTGGATGAAGGATGGTCAACTTGTAAGGATCCACATGAATTTGTTTATTGGGATAGATTTCATCCAACCAAGAGAGCCCAGACATGTACCATTTGTTAATCAGGTTCCTCGAGTTCCATTATATCGACCTGTCACAGTATTGCCTCAACGTGCACCGTATGTTGATTCTTATGCTTTGCAAGCATCAGATCCTTATGTCTTTGTGTATTAGAGGCAGGATCTACCACCTTCAGATCCATTTCCTGTAAGAAAGGGGCTGGTATTGAATTTTGATTAACGTGGTGTGGATCCAAGGTTTGAATATTTACACTGTCAGGGAATAAGAGAGTAGATTTACCTTAATGAGATCAATAGGGATTATGTGCCAAGAGAAGCTGACTATGGTGGAGCTGCACTGTGTAGAGTTGACTTTACATCTCTGCATGAGCTTTCATATTCTTCATTGATTGGGTCATCTTCACTGTATCGATGCTGATTGAAATTTTATGATTTCTGGATGATTTGGTTGCTTACAATTTTAAATTGTTAATCTTTGGAGATTTGTTTCATGATCTGTTTCAATTTTTCAGGCTACCAGCAAGGTGAAAGAAATCAAGCAAATCTCTTATTTCAAGCCAAAAAACTGCATGTTTACCAAGGTGGCTTTTTAGACTTTATCAAGGCAGCTCTTGAGGGGTAATGCCAGATTTTCAGGTATATAATCAGAAACTTCATGCTCAAAGAATAGCTACAAGACACTTGATAGCAGTAACCTTCTAGCCAACAATAGACCCCAGCAATTCAACATACAAATCCAACAGTTAAACATTGAAAATTTCATCGAAGGATTTGATCAATATAAATCGACATATCCAGGCAACAGCTCGAGTGACAAATTTTATGGAGGAAGTAGAGCGCATGCTAGTTTGATATCAAAGAAGAATGATGTTGTTAAAGGGAAAAATGAGAAATGTGTGTCTGTGCCTCAAGACCCTAGGAGGAAATCTACAAGAGTCACCAACAAGTACATGCTAAGGCCCAAAGCCATGTTCGATTATTCAATCAAAAGAGACGATGTCATAGTGATAGAATACCATTCTAAAGATGCAAAAGTAGATAGCAAATGAAATACAAGAATGTCCCCAATACATAAAGAATCATTAAAAGAAGAACCAGAAAAACTACAGGAAATACTCTGTTTTTTACCTGTTATATTCTTTATCTTCAACAGAGGTTATAGAATAGATGGAGAGGAATTTAATGAAACCAAAAGAGGTTTTTGTTGGGAACATGCCCCTTCACAAAAACCTCTCTCATTTTTTGCACAGCTATTACCATTTAAGAGATTCAAATTGATTATTGGACCCTATTTTTCAGGAATTTACCAGATTTGTTTTCCAGAAAAATCTCATGGACAACAGTTGACAAGCCACCTCATCAATTCTAATTGGAGATTAGATTGGATCTTCTCCTTTATTATTTGAAAAAGAAACTAAACATATATGAGGAGGTTTTCAAATCCATTTCTTTTGGATCTTGATTATTATGTATTGTTTCTATATAAACTCTGTAGA
>ML782043.1:428503-449967 GCA_009831015.1 Picea engelmannii
ATATCAAGTTGAACATCTTGTTTCTTTATGATATTTTGAGGCAAGAATTCTGGTGAAGTTGACAAATTGAAGGCTTCACCTTCCTTTTTCTTAATTGGTTTAATCCATCTTTGTGTTTACCTATTATTCATTCAATGGGATATACTCTGTTTTAATCTTGTTTTTCATATTGTGTTGTTACCTTGAAACCAGTTTCAAACCACCTTACTCAAAAAAACCAATCATAAAACCCTCAAAATGATTTTTCAATAAATAAATGATGCCCTAGCTTGCCCTTAGCAGTCGAGTGAAACTTTAGGGACTAAAATTTTTTAGCATCGTTGTCGGGGATGAAGCAACGAAAATATCTTCCCTGGGAGAACGACAACGATCAGATCCGCTTCTTGATGGTGAACAGGAAGGGGACAAATACATGACTACAGATATTTCACCATGGCGACTCCACTATCTAAAGATTAATAGGCAACTCCACTGGATCCAAGCATGGAAGCCATTCTAGCTCAAAGGTTTTCTTTTTGTGATTTTTCAGATGTCATTGGTTTTCCGAACCCAATTCTTAGCAGAGTTGAATGGGAAGGTATCATTCCTACGTTTAAAGGTGAAGATTGGGAGGTTCCGGCTGAGCATCTGCTATATTTTCATGAGTTTATTCATGAACATCAGATTGTGCATGAGTATGTCAAGATCAAGATTTTCAGATACTCTTTGAAGGGAGCAGCCCTTGACTAGTGTAGATCACTTCCAGCTTCAAGTATTAACTCATTGGCAAGTTTTCATATTGCTTTCAATATATTTTGTAAAGAGGTTTTTTCAGCTAAAATTCTCTTTGAAAATTGTTGTGACGAATTTGATAAGCATATTCAGCAGAAAGAAAATGTTTCTTCTAATTGCAAGGATGAAAATCATGTTTTTGAGGAAGATTTTCTAGATCTAATTGATAAAAGGAAATATGATTGCATAGTTGAAGATGCATTAGTTTTTGTTTCTAATGCACTTATTGTCTTAGATCCGGATAAAGCAATATTTGAAGAAGAGGCTTTTTCTCAACTCCTTCAAGAATATTTCTATGATATGTTGTCAATGTGATTGAAGAGGAAAATCAAGAAACTTCTCATTAAGAATAGATTTATGAGGAAGCAGATGGCAATGTTAGATCTAATCAACAGGTTTATGAGAATATTCTGCCCATTTGTCATGTACAGTTAGAACCAGTTTATGGCAGCCATCTATCAGAAGGGGAAGTAAAGTTTGAGTTGCAAGCAGAGGTAAACTTGTTCGTTTGTTCATCTATTTCTTTCTTCTATGATCCGGTAGCCATTTATATGGAATCATATTTCTTAGAAGATTTCAGTCTTGTTATTTTTGGAATTAAAGCAGATGATGATTGTAAGTATATGTTGCAAGTTGAAATTCTGCTGCAAAATATGAATTCTTCTCTGATTTCTATATGTGTTGAAAGAGATTTAGTAAATGGTTTGATGATGTCATGGCTTCATTGGAAGCATGATGTCACATGATGAGCCAGTTTTTATTAGTTAGAAGTAGGAATAGATAGAAGAATAAGCTCGCCATCAAGTATGAGATTATTTTTAGCCTGTTGGTTTGCAGCAGAAAATTTGGTTTCAGTTTTGAAATAAAGACTCCATGCCCAATGCATATAAAGAACTATTGATAGGGGTAGTTTTGGCTTCAAATGAGGAGCAGAGTTGTAGAAGTTTGGACCAGATTTGAATGATATTGGCTGACCCCATAACCCAATAGACTAGGCACAACACAAAAGTTGTGGATATCTACAGAGCGGAAGATTTGCAAGGTCAGGATTGCATAGATGAGAAGAAATGATAAGGCACGTTGGTTTGCAAGTCCTTGATGTCCCACGGGGAGAACATCATCCCCAGAAGGAGCCAATGTTAGTCTCTAATTTTGTCTTGGTTTTGTGAGAAACCCTTATTCTAAACCCTTCTTACCTACACTTCAATTTCTGTTTCCAGTTGATTTTGATCTTTGTTTTTAGTGTCTTATGGTTTGCATTTTAGTTTTTTGAATAGTTTATTCAAGTTTGAAATTGAAAGACATGGTTTTAAATGAGGTGTCACCTTATATGCCTATTTGAACTTCATAAATTCAAATTTTGCTAAGTCATTAATAGCGCTACGAGAATAAGGCTATTCCCATAGCACCAAAATAATCATGCCTTGATTCATGCCTATCATTCAGATTTCGTTATGATGACACGAATCGTGATCTGAGAGTTGGCATGTGTCCATAATAGCTTGGAATCATTTACTAATTCAAACCATTTCATAATCTGATTTCTTTGTACCCACGAAGGTCTCATTTTAAAATCGCCCAATTCTCAATGATCATTATATTATACCTGTCTGATTTGCTAAATTTAGGTGTAGGTATTTTCTCAGAGGAATGTTATACACTAATAGATTGCAGGTGGCGAATTCAGAACCTGAGGGTGCTAGTTACAGAAGCCTTGGAGTTGGCTCATGCAATCTTTAAACCCTAAGACACATATCAATATTAGCAAAATCGTTAAGCCCAATCCTTGAAGGCACCCTTATGCTATACACGTTAAGACTACTAGTGACAGTTGGCCCTCGATTGATTGTGGAGTCATTGTGGAAAGCTTATGAAAACTACTTCCTGAAGCTGTACGAGACTGGCGGTAAGAAATTCGTTGTGTTTGTCATTTCACCGTTGGGGTGCAGTCCCGGGATGAGATTTTTAGGGATGAGCATGTGAAAAGGTGAATGCGATCAGATTTCCATGGGTTGTTTCAGCAATTCAGTTCCGGACTACAGAAAATTGTTACTCATCTTAACAAAAATATGAAGGGAGGAGTTTTCATCTATGTGAATAACTACAATTTCATCCTCAACATAATCAACAATGGAAAGGCCTTAGGTTTCACTGAGATGGTTTCAGCGTGTTGTGGAGATGGCCTGTACAATGGCCATGTGGGTTGTGGGTTGGATATAGGATGGTCAAATTGCAAGGATACACATGAATTTTTTTATTGGGATAGATTTCATCCAACCAAGACAGCCCAGCCGTGTACCATTTGTTAATCAGGTTCCTCAAGTTCCATTATATCGACCTGTCACAGTATTGCCTCAGCGTGCACCGTATGTTGATGTTTATGCTTTGCAAGCATTAGATCCTTATGTTTCTCTATATTAGAGGTAGGCTCTACCACCTTCAGATCCATTTCCTGTAAGAAAGGGGCTGGTATCGAATTTTGATTAACGTGGTGTGGATCCAGGGTTTGAATATTTACACTGTCAGGGAATAAGAGAGCAGATTTACCTTGATGAGATCAATAGGGATTATGTTCCAAGAGAAGTTGACTATGGTGGAGATGAACTGTGTAGAACTAACTTTACATCTCTTCATGGGCATTCATATTCTTCATTGATTGGGTCACCTTCACTGTATCGATGCTGATTGAAATTTTATGATTTCTAGATTATTTGGTTGCTTACAATTTTAAATTGTTAATCTTTGGAGATCTGTTTCATGATCTGTTTCAGTTTTTCAAGCCACCAACAAGGTAAAATAAATCAAGCAAATCTCTTATTTCAAGCCAAAAAACTGCATGTCTGCCAAGGTGTCTTTTTAGACTTTATCAAGGCAGCTCTTGAGGGGTAATGTCAGATTTTCAAGCATATAATCAGCAACTTCAAGATCAAAGAATAGCTACATGATACCTGACAGCAGTAACCTTCTAGCCAACAATAGACCCCAACAATTCAACATACAAATCCAACAGTTAAACATTGAAAATTCCATCGAAGGATTTGATCAATCTAAATCGACATATCCAAGCAACAGCTTGATTGACAGATTTTATGGAGGAATCAGAGAACATGCCCATTTGAGATTAAAGAAGAATGTTGTTGTTAAAGGGAAAAAGGAGAAATGTGTGTCTGTGCCTCAAGACCCTAGGAGGAAATCTACAAGAGTCACCAACAAGTACAGGCTAAGGCCCAAAGCCATGTTCGATTCTTCAATCAAAAGAGAAGATATCATAGTTATATAATACCACTCTAAAGATTCAAAATTAGATAGCAAACGAAATACAAGAATGTCGCCAATACACAAAGAATCATTAAAAGAAGAACCAGAAAAACTACATGAAATACTCTGTTTTTTACCTGTTATAGTCTTTATCTTCAAGAGAGGTTACAGAACATATGGAGAGGAATTTGATGAAACCAAAAGAGGTTTGTTTTTGGAACATGCCCCTTCACAAAAACCTCTCTCATTTTTTACACTGCTATCACCATTTAAGATATTCGAATTGATCTTTGAGGGATAAGCTACAGGAAATACTCTGTTATTTTTTCCTGTTTTAGTCTTCTTCTTCAAGAGAGGCTGCAAAACAACTGGAGATGAATTTGATGAAACCAAAATATTTTTTTGTTGGGAACATGCCCCTTCACAAAAACCTCTCTCAGTTTTTGTACAACAATTACCATATAAGAGATTCGAATTGATTGTTGGACCCTATTTTTCAGGAATTTACTAGATTTGTTTTCCTGAAAAATCTCATGGACAGCAGTTGACAAGCCACCTCATCAATTTGAATTGGAGATTAGATTGGATATTCTACTTGATTATTTGAAACAAGAAAGTAAACATAGATGAGGAGGTTTTCAGATCCATTTCTTTTGTATCTTGATTATTATCTATTGTTTCTATATAAACTATGTAGAATGAGAGGAACAAGGGGGGGGGGGAATTGGAGACCCACAGGACCTTTTGTGAAGCACATTGTAAAGGCATTATGTTCAATTTGACACTTAATAGAAAATGCATATGGATGGTTAGACCCTCTTTTTCTACTCTGTTATTTCTTTATTCATGCTTGAATTCATATTCAGATTGCAATGCTTTTGATTCTTGACTGTTAATTTATACAGTGAAAATTTTACTGTAAAGATTATTTTTCAAGTTTGATATCAAGCTGAACATCTTGTTTCTTTATGATATTTTGAGGCAAGAATTCTGTTGAAGTTGACAATTTGAAGGCTTCACCTTCCTTTTTCTTAATTGGTTTAGTCCATCTTTGTGTTTACCTATTATTCAGTCAATGGGATATACTCTGTTTTAATCTTGTTTTTCATATTGTGTTGTTACCTTGAAACCAGTTTCAAACCACCTTACTCAAAAAAACCAATCATAAAACCCTCAAAATGATTTTGCAATAAATCAATGATGCCCTAGCTTGCCCTTAGCAGTCGAGTGCAACTTTAGGGACTAACATTTTTGGCGTTGTTGCCGGGGACGAAGCAACAAAAATATCTTCCTTGGGAGAACAACAACGATCAGATCCGCTTCTTGATGGTGAACAGGAAGGGGACAGATACATGACTGCAGATCTTTCACCATGGCGACTCCACTATCTAAAGATTAATAGGCGACTCCACTGGATCCAAGCATGGAAGCCATTCTGGCTCAAAGGTTTTCTTTTTATGATTTTTCATATGTCATTGGTTTTCCAAACCCAATTCTTGGTAGAGATGAATGGGAAGATATCATTCTTACGTTTAAAGGCGAAGATTGGGAGGTTCCGGCTGACCATCTGCTATATTTTCATGAGTTTATTCATGAACGTCAGATTGTGCATGAGGATGTCAAGATCAAGATTTTTAGATACTCGTTCAAATCATGTTCAAATCAAAGGAATATTCAACAACAAGACCACTGGAAATTGCGCATACTGATCTAGTTGGACCAACTACAACAAAGGGCTTAAAAGGTGAGAAATACATTATGTTATTAGTTGATGATTATACAAGAATGACCACATTTTGATTTCTCAAGAATAAGTCAGAAGCCTTTGAAAACTTCAAGATCTACAAGGAAATGGTTGAAAATGAAATGGAATGAAAAATCAAATGCTTGAGATATAATAATGGAGGAGAGTTCACTTCAAAGGAATTTATGGACTACTGTAGCATTCATGGAATAAAAAGGCAATTCTCTATTGCTAGGACACCTCAACAGAATGGAGTTGTTGAAAGAAAGAACATGATAGTACAAGAAATGGCTCGAACAATGCTAATGGATTCAAAATTGACATATATTTTTTGGACATAGGCAGTTCATACAACAGTTCACATTCAAAAAGAGTAATGCTTAGAAACAACACTGACAAAACTCCTTATGAGTTATGGAAAGGAATACCAGCAAATGTAAAGAACTTCAGAGTTTTTGGAAGCAAATGCTACATCAAAAGAGAATATGGAAAAATGGGAAAGTTTGACTCTCATGTGGACAAAGGAGTACTTGTTGGTTACTCAAGTACAAGGATATCATACAAGTGTTACAATCTGAGATTCAAAAAAGTTGTAGAAAGCATCAATGTAACAATTGATGAAACATGAAGACTGGAATCAACGTAAGAAGAAAATGAATCAATGGAATAGTTTTTCAAATAAGAAACAAAAGATGAAAAGTAATTAGAAGAGGAAGATGAAGAGAATCCGACAGAAGCAGAAGAGAAAGTTCAGCAAGTGTCTCCAAAGACACCTAACAGATGAGTACAGAAGAATCATCCTTCAAATTAGATTATCATAAACAAAGACGCAGGAGTTGAGACTAGAAGAAGAATCCGGTCACTAGAACAAACACACCTACCACTCACATATACGATTCAACCAACCTATTTTGAAGAGGCCGACAAGGATGAATTTTGGAACAAGTCCATGGATGAAGAATTGTATCAAATAGAGAAAAATGACACATGGGAATTGGTTCCAAGAACAAAGGATAAGAATGTGATCGACACAAAGTGGGTATATAGGAATAAATTCAACGAAGATGGATAGGTTACAAGGAACAAAGATAGATTGGTATGTAAAGGATATGCACAGGTTGAAAGAATTGACTTTGAAGAGACATTTTCCCCAGCTTCTAGAATGGAAGCAATCTGATTGCTTTTATCTTATGCATGCTCCAAAAGTATTAAAGTGTATCATATGGATGTAAAATCAATTTTTTGAATGGGGAACTTGAAGAAGAAGTCTACATTCAACAACTAGAAGGATTTCAATTGTCATAGAATGAAAACTATGTGTGAAAATTAAAGAAGGCTTTGTATGGTCTAAACAGGCTTCTAGAGCATGGTACTCTAGACTGGGTAAATATATACAACATGTAGGGTTCAGAAAATGAAGTGTAGACAACAACCTCTACATCAAGGTAAGTGAAGGTAATATTTTATTAATTGAAGTTTATGTTGATGATATTATTTTTGGTAGTGATGATGACAGGTTAAGCCAAAAAATTTCAAAGGATATGAAGAATGAATTTGAAATTCCATTACTTGGAGAATCATCCTTCTTTCTGGGACTTCATATACATCAAAGAAACCAAGGAATTTTTATTTCTCAAACCAAGTATATTAGAGAAATGTTAAAAAGGTTTGTAATGGAAGATTGCAAACCAATTATCACTCCCATGCAAACCAGTTGCAATTTAAGAAAAGATGATGATTCAAAGTCTACATATCAGAGGCAATACATGTCAATGATTAGCAACCTACTATATGTGACAACATCCAGACCAAGTGTAATGCAGACAGTTGGATAGGTGGCATGATTTCAAGAAACACCAAAGGACTCACATGTATTAGCAATGAAGATAATTTTCAGATATCTCAAAGGAACATAAGAGTTTGGATTATGGTATCCAAAAGGAAAGGGTCTATCTCTTATTGCCTACACAGATGCAGATTGGGCAAGTTGTATTGATGACTGACGAAGCACCAATGGAGCAGTGTTCTACTTGGGTGGGTGTTTAGTATCATGTCTAAGCAAGAAACAATCATCAGTATCTCTATCTATAGTTGAGGTAGAGTATATTGCAGCAGCAACATGTTGTACACAGGTTCTTTGGATGAAACAAACTTTGACAGATATACAAGTTGAGTATGATTAGCACATTCTAATCTATTGAGATAATACAAGCATCATCATTATCTCAAATAACCCAGTGATTATCTCAAATAATGAAGCACATTACAATCAAGTATCATTTTCTATGGGAATAGGTTGCAGAAAAGAACATCAGAGTTGAGTATGTTGGCACAAAAGAACAAGTGAAAAACATATTTACAAAACCACTTCCACGGGAATCCTTTGAGTATCTTCACTAGAGACTCGGAGTTATTTCTACTCCAAAATGAATGCTTTTGAATTCTTATCTTATATGTCTTAGGTGTACATGAAGAAACACCATAAAGAGGATAGTTCAGTCAGGGAGAGCAGCCCTGGATGGAAATATACCTTTTCCATTGATGACAAAGGATTAGAGACTCATCATATGCAGAGGAAATAGGCATGATTCCAGGGGGAGAAATGGTCATAGAGATCCAAAGGACAGAGGCATGGTTCCAGGGGGAGCATGAGTAATATGACTTCAGTATTGCATGAAATGATTTCAGTATTGCATCAGAGTGTTGCCATCAATGCCAAAGGGGGATATTGTTGATTAGGGTTGGTTGTCATTGATGTCAACCCTTGAAGAAAGTCCGATAGAGAATTCTGGTAGCACAAAGGTTTTGGTAATGGAACCAAGGTTGTTTCATGTATAATGGTATGAGTTTTAATATATTTGAAGGCAATACTACTCTATATGGATAGTACAGGTCATGCCATTTCTGGTGGTATGTGGAATGACACATAACTCCTCATGGTTTGAGAGTTATGGCCTTATGAAGTTGGAGGACCCTCATATGTTAGCTTGAAGACCCAAAAGGTCAAAGAAGTCAAAGATATTGCAAAGAAGAAATTATTATTTAAATGATAAAGTAAAGTGACAAAGTCAAGAAGGATTATTTAAATAATAAAGCAAAGTGACAAAATCAAAGAAGATTATTTAAATGATAAAGTGAGGTGACAAAGTCAAGGAGGAATATTTCAATGATAAAGTAATGGAGAACTTTATAATTATGGAAAGTGTTTAACCCTAAAATTGAGGAAAATAGGTTAAGTGACCTAGAAATGGGTTAAGTGACCTTAAATATGCTTCTAAGGAAGATATTTGGAGAGTATAAATAAGAGGCAAGACTCTCTCATTTTACATCACACTTGAGCATATTGAATATCTATAGCTTACTGAGGTAAACAAAGGATACCTAAGCCAAATTTTAGAGGGAAGGTAAAGAAAAGAAGGCTGAAATTCAAGGGAGGATAAATTCTTTTGATGATGCTTTCTAAGGTATGTTATATACAGGTCATCTCACCATTTTCACAATAAATTTTTTTCTAGAATGATTCAGACCGTAAAATTGATAGGAAATTGAGGAAACCAATCCAAGTATCCGTGGTAAAACAATCAGCTTGTGGGTCATTGTATTTTTGGAGTTACACTCCGTGAAAAACAGGGCTTGTGGCTAGTCCTGAAACTAGTCTAAAACAATTGTTTTGCGTAAAAACGTCATAACTTCTTCATAACAGATCCAAATTCAGTAAGACAAAATGTGTTGTTTATAGTACATTCTGTAGTATGCTTTGTAACATTTTCAAATCCATTCAATAAATATTATGTGTCGGGCATGCTCTACAAGGACACTCTCTAGAATAAGCCAGAATTCAACAAGGTATGTCATTTTTTCTATAACTCCTTTCCTGAGAAGTTTCAAGTAGTAACACCTAGAGGAATTGCATAAAACAAACTGAAGAAAATTGTGTATCATTTTCAGATCTTTATTAATTACAGGTACATAGTTATGATTATTTCAAGTTAGGGTTTTTGACTAATCAAAAACTAGTCATGTGAGACTAAAGAAAAGTTTGATGAAAATGCTAGTCTCTTGTTGTTAAAGTTAAGGAAGGTTTGCAGGTATGTGACCATATACACCAGGTCTATTAAAGAGTTACAAATAATATTTGGAGGATGATATTGATGAGGGATTTTGGTTGAGGTACAAGTTGGGTATATGGTTGAGACAAGTAGTTGATGAGTTGACACATACATGAGGTGTATAGTTGATGATGTTGGTACATATTGATGATTCGTAGTTGATGATTATTTGACACATGATTGGTACATACTCGATACATGGTTGGATGCACTTGTTTATGGTATAGGTTGATTATAGGTTTTTTGGTACAGGTTGGTGCATGGTTGATGCACTTGTTTATGGTACATGTTGAAAACATGTTGAGGTATAGGTTGATGCATGGTTTAGGTTTATTGATACATCTTTATAGTGATATATCTCACAGTGATATGTGACAGCGGTTCTATAATTCTACTTCTACTTCAGGGCAGTTGGACAGGGCAAGGACAGGTCGTTGTAGCCACCTTCCGGTTGTAGCTGAAGAACATAAGGGGGTTGTAGCCTCCTTATGGTTGTAGCCAGAGAATAGGGGAGTTGGAGCTTCCTTCAGGTTATAGCCTGAGAAACAAGGGGGTTGGAGCCTCCTTCCAGTTGTAGCTAGAAAACAAAGGAATTTGATGCTTCCAATGAATGTAATTATTCAAGACATATAAGAAAAAGAATTCTATGGTTTTCTCCTGCTTTGGGTTTCCACGTAAAACAATGGTGTATTGTGTATATGTATGATTGTTCATTTTTTCATTGCTTATTTACTCTGCAGTTATTGGATGATAATGCTACATTGATATAACCCTTGGATTATATGGTTAAAAATGATTAAATTACTCTATTACTGATTCACCCCCCTTCTCAGTAATCCAACAATACCATGTTCCAACCATGCACATCAACCATACCAAGTGTCTCAACCATATACCATATCATGTCATACACCATATGCCAATATAACCAAGATATGAACCAATAATGTATCTTATCATATATACCTCAATCAACATGTACCATACATCCAAGATGTGCCTCAAGTCATATACCAAATTTCACAAACACATCCCTCAAACATGCTCGTCAATATCACCAAGATGCAACCTCATAACACATAGAATAACATACCTTTTACATTTGTAACTGAACTTGGCCTTTGAACCTAATACACAATCATGTAGCTTCACCTCAAACCTCAAAAACTAGGAACAAGCATCCTCCTTCATTTATGTCTTGTCGTCACAGGACAAAGACTACCTATCATGCAAGGCCTTGTGTGACATGCCCTAGGAAACCCATGGGGGTGCCTCGTTGGACACCTTATGGCTGAACTATGAGGGCCATCTAAATTAGGGTTTTACAAAAACCCTCACACATTTCAGCTCTGAAAATTTCATTATTTTTCCACTCCTTCTCCGCTACCTCAGACTTGTCGTCAGATTCACCAATAGACAAAAATACTAGACCATATTATTCTCACAATATAGATATTCAATGTAAGTGTGTGTGTCCTTATGAGAGACTCCATGAGGTGTTTAGATATTTTTTCATAGTAACCTCTTTCCTTAATCTTAGGGCTTCTATTACTTTCTTGTCACAACCACTTTACCCATTTATTAATTGATTTGTAATTGCTTAGGGGATTCCAGCTTCACAATTCCATATCTCCTTAACCGTGAGGAACCATGTGACGTACCACCTATCATTGGAAACAACATGACAAGAAATATCCATCTATGAGTGTCTTACCTACATTTACATTTTCTTTCATGTCCATATTCCTCAACCAACTTTGGCTCCCATAACCACACCTTAGGAGCATCATGTAGACTTCATCAAATGTACCCAAGACATATACTGACATCAACCACTCCATCAATTAAAAATAAATCACCATCAATATCAACCACATATCTAGGGATTCCAGACTTCTCCAAGGGTTGGAATCAATCTCTAAGGGTTGACATCAATGGAAACCAAGTGTCCAAACCAACAGTCCAACAATCTCCACCTTTGGCATTGATGGAAACACCAACACTGATGGTAACATTGATGCTCCAACACTCATGTTCCATCTCTAACCATTTCCCATAATCAATGTTTCTTACTCTCCCCCTTTGACATCAATGGAGAAGGGTATCTCTTCTTGGGGATTCTCCCCCCGTCTTCATGTTTTTTTCTTTCTCTATTTTCCCATGCCTTTTTTCTTTATCTTATCTTTTGAAAGCATGGAAAAAAGGATAACTCCCCTTATCAGTATGTATCCCCCTATCTATATTCAACTAATATTTATTTCTTGATTATTTTTCTTCATTTCACTTCTCTTCAATCTGTCATGTAGATCAATGTAGGGCTACCCATAAGTGTTTCATTTCCTCTCTTCCAGTGTTTGCTAATTTTCCATTGGTTCTTCCTATTGTAACTCTCTAACATATTTAAAAGAATTCATTACT
The DNA here is from genome assembly GCA_009831015.1 of Picea engelmannii. Classification (NCBI taxonomy): domain Eukaryota; kingdom Viridiplantae; phylum Streptophyta; class Pinopsida; order Pinales; family Pinaceae; genus Picea; species Picea engelmannii. The sequence goes on from ML782043.1 coordinate 440,804, forward strand.
TGATTTCTTCATTTACCTGTCATGTTTACTTGACCATATTGTTCAATGATTTTATTCAGATGATTTATATTTTGTTGAGTATTTATCTTTCCATGTTCTGTTGTGCCTTTCTACTTGCCTTTTTGTGACCAAATCATTCCAACTGATTCCAATAATTCAAATTGTAGATGCACTGCGATCTATCTTCTCTAACCCATGTTATCTGTACCTAATAAGTATCCATATATGTCCATATGTCACTAATTGTTCATAAATTTGTTAGTCAATTGTCCACAATCTTGACCCATCTATCAATCTATACTTCTTTTATCTGAATCTGCTCTACAAACACTTTTGTTGGACATATTGTCATTGATGTCAACAATCGATGTCATTATGATGTGATGATAAGTTGTTATGATGGATTATCATTGATGAAATTATCATTGATGTCAACAGTATAACAATTAGCAGAGAATGAAAATGTCAAACAGTGTGCAAAGAATGAAAATGTCAGACAACATGCGGAGATCAAAAGCTCAGAAGGAAAAGTGCATTGTAGAAACATGATCAGATCAAGTCAAGACCATTGAATACGCAAGAACCAGATCAATGACGGGGATAGATTATAGAGAGAAAAAGGAGAATTAAAAATCGTGTTATTCCCAATCCCACAATTAGTCTAGACCGTCAGATTAGAAGAGAATGATCGTTGGAGGACTAGTCAATGATCAAATCAAATTAGGACCATTGATACGCAAGTGTCAAATCAACAGTAGGTGTTGAGTCTCAGTTTTGAAACTTCTAATGCCCTATATTACCCTCTATCTGAGCCTATTTTACCTGTGCTATGAGTATATACCCGACTGTTTCTTCCATAAATACACTTGATTACCTTGTTCATGTGCATAAGGGGTAAATTATGATTAAGGCATGATTTGTTTAGTTTTATTGAGTTAATTCCATTAAATGTTTGATTATGTATGATCCTAATCACTTTGAATCTTAAGTAGCTTCATTCGGTACTAAACCCTTGCCTACAGGATTCTGGTACTAGTTGTTCTAATCCAATACCAACTATGATAATCCGGTACTAGACATAATTTGGAATTTTTGAATGTTTCTAGAAGAAATTTGGGAACATGGGTTATGTCTAGAACGATGTTTTCATGAGGAAATGTGATTCATAATTCACCCATATCACACGTGTGGACCTCCATCTCAGGAGGAATGATTCTTCCAAAATTAGTAAAAAAACTCAAACGACCAACTTGCACCTCAATTTCCATGCATATGGTATCATATCTAGAAATTCTAATACATGGGTTTTGTCTAGAATATGACAAATTGAGTAATTAGTGGATTGTTTTTCAAAATTAGAATTGGTTTAGGAGATATGGGTGGGGGACTAACTCGAATTTGCCCAAATTGTTAAAAAACACAGATTTTTGGGATTTATCCTAAAATTGTAAAAAAAAAATTCTTAGCTTGGGGATTCGGTTTCATCCATTCCTCCATGGATTTTATGTATAAATAAGACCTCACAGGTCTGAGTAGAGAGGAATTATTATGCTGTAATATTGGTTCTTGAAGAAGAAGGAATTGTTATGCTTTAGGGTTGATTTTTGAAGATTGTTGGTTGTACACCTATTTCTCAAGTAATGATATAATTTCAGTTTATGGATTATATGTGTGCATATACATAATATCTACTGTAAGAATCTCTTAAGAGCTGCCTTGTTGGTACGGCAAGGTCCCACCGACCCAATCAAGGTAAGCTTCATTGTATTTTGTTTGTCATTATAATTCTGGATTTTTGTGTGTGTGTGTGTGTGAACATAGTAATTTTGTACTTAATCATAGCATTTGAAAATCAGTCTTGTTATATTTTAGTGATACCTTTGATTACATACTATATATGTGTGTGATGAATTTGATTGAGTAATATTTTTATGTACAGTAGGAGTGCAATGATTCATGATTGATTAACTGTTATTTATGTGTGTGATCATTTATTTCTGAATTGTGTCCTTTTAATCTCAACTTTTATCTTGCAAAATGTGGCAATATAGGAACAATTTGAGATTCCATCCTTCGCATTACATGAGCCAACAAATGGAGCATCTCATTTAAAACCTTTGTTTCCTATGTAGAAATAAAGTGACTTTTCGGAATTGTCGGGTTGCATTAAATTTCCTTTTCTGATTTGAAAAGTGTGCAGAACTAGACAGCTTGCAAGTTGATGTTGAAGTGAGTGATTACAGGAGTAAGATCATAATCCATCTTTCACCTTCATGATCTAGTAAATGGACAATCTTGTTTCCTATAAGAGAGACTTTGGAGTGCATGTTAGCTAGAGTTTTTTTTTTGAATTTTGTTCTTTAATTTTTGCATAGTGTGTAAAACATAGATTAAGGATTGCAAAATAGAGTGTGTGTTTTCAAGTGTTATTAATTCTTGCTATACTCATCAGACATAGGAACCTATCTTTTATCGACACATATAGTGCATCAACTCTACTAATTATGAATCTCGATTGATAATTTATGTTTGGTAATATATTATGCAAATAATTGCACCAACATTTTGGCACCTATGTCGGGGAGTTGTAAACGGTAATAGGTAGTATTTGAATCAAATTGATTTAATGGTTTTTTATTGGTTTTATGGATGACCTAAGAGCAGAAGGAAGATGGTAAGACATTTGAGAAGAGCCCATGCATCCACTTTGGTAGGGTTGCTCCAAAGTTAGGTTGTCCTCTTTTCTTTAAATGCAAGTGTGTTTTTCCTTCCTTTATGAAAAATTGTGTTTTCATGATGAGCTAACTTGTGTGAACATATAACCTGGTGACAGCAGGGTCCTAGTAACACAAGGAGTTCAAGCTTGGTGTGTTTTATTTTTGCAAATAGTTTTAAATTTCATATCTTTGATGATAAATCATGTTTGGGGTGCTGTAAGAACCCCCTGAGTACTAATTTGTGTTGCGAGATAGGGATCATCAACCAGCTAGAGTAATTCAAGGATGATCAAGAGCTTGAAGAATGTTCCTCCAAGAAATTTATCGCATTCTAGAAGCAGTTGGGATATCCGCCTCTCAGGAAGAGCATATCTTCACAGCAGTCAATAATCTAGTTGTCTCTCCACATGAAGATTTAGAAGTCCTATCAGATTCCTCTTGTCAATTTGTTGAAGGGAATAAAAAATCATGGATAGAATTCAATGGAGAGAAACCAGTGGAACCTGAGATTGAGGAGTCCTTAGCATGCCTCTCAACAGATCCTGTATGTACTCCAAAGACCAATCATATTTAAGAGGATAATCTGCATAGCATGGTAGAGAAAGACAGCCAGTGTGACCTAAACAAAGAAGAGAAACAAGAATATAGTGATCCTATTGAAATATGGTTTCAATTAGTTATTAGGTCACACCACTCTTTTATTTTTCATTATTGCTTGATCTCATCATCAAAGAGGCTAGTCCTTCATACTCTGGTATGCATTAAAAGTTATCTTTTAAACCTGAGTATGGATATATTTCTAACCCTGCTACGCACATTGCTTCACTGGAAGCATTCCTATACTTGAAGGACATTTTCTTTTGTTCAAATAGAGTAGGATAGGTAAATAAATAAATAAATGTTGCACATAAGTACAATGCAACATATATTTCATATATTTCATAGATGGGAATGTCAAAAGCTAATAAAGAAATCAGTTTAAGATCTTTTGTACCTATACTAGTTTTCTTTCCAAAAGTTATGATAATTTTGTTTGGAATCTTATGAGAAGGGAATCTCTTCATCCTCTGAATGAACACATGATACTGGAAGGGTTTCAAAAGTGGATAAGGCACCCTTGTCAACGGAATATAACACTTAAGGAAGTGCTTCATGACCTATTTCTTCAAAATTCTTCTTTTTCCTTAAGTTGTTAAAAATGATGCATTCATGCTTTATCATTACCTATCTATTTTAAGACCACTATTTCACAAGGATGATTAATTTGGTGATATTTTTAATAGAATTTGAAACTAAATGCTAATTCCAAACCATTTTATTCATAGCTAATAATTCAACTTTTGACATTTTCCCTAAGTTTTTTGTTTGTGAGCATGAATAAAAATCTAGTTTTAATTAGTTCTGTTGGTTTGTTTTTAGCAGATGTTCGCAACTCTCCGAGAAGCTTTTTTTTTAGCATCTCACATTGTTTTCATGAGGCCATGAAAAACCTTAGGCATGGGGGAGTGGTTGCTGAAACCTTCATATTCTTTTGCAGCTTCCATCAGCGAGGCCAAATCAACATGTTCAGTGCTAGGATTTGATAGTCATTTCTAGAATTCTAGTACTATTCTATTCTGGTACTGCAGAATTTTGTTCATATGGTACTACAAACAATGTTTAACTCTGCATTCATCCAGTATTGTGGGAGGAGGTCTGCACTATTCCAGTACTGAACCACAACTCTGTGTTATTCCGGTATTGAACCACAACTCTGCGCTATTCCGGTACTAATGGTCATTTCTGTGCTCATCCAGTACCAAAAGAGAAAGTTTGTGTTCATCCAGTACTGAACAACATTCCTGTGCTCATCCGGTACTGATGGTCACCTGTGTGCTCATCTAGTACCAAAGGAGGAGGTATGTGCTATTCCAGTACTGAACCAAAACTTTGTGTTATTCTGGTACTAGGAAAAAAGAAATCTGCGTTCATCTGGTACTAAGGTGATCCGATACTGGTAATGAGGTGTTGGTAGTCCTTATCCTATACTCAAAGTTTTTGCTGCTCAATTTAAATGCTTCAAGAAATAGGACATATAAATTCAACATTTTTCATTTTATTAAAGAAATTAGACTAATTATGTAGTAAACATATGGCTACTCTCAATTATTGCACGTTCCCTACCATGAAATTTTGCAAGCCCTCTTACACATCTCCTCATATATTATCACTGAATTCCTTGGTGAATTGGTTGTCATCATGAATGAGAAAAAATCATCCATCATGTCACTCTGTTTATGCCCCTTGCTCTGTTCCAACACTACTCTATTCTGGTATTGTCCTATTCTAGTACTATCTATTACAGTAATGTAGAAACATGTTCTGATACCAGTTACCAATCTGATATTGATGCCAAAGTGATATGATATTTGTCCTATGCTTAACATCATTTTCACTTCAGGTAATTAGACGTATGGGATAATCTATTCATGTTCTTTCTATCAAGGATCAATTAATTCTTGTGTTGAATTGTTTTTACTCTCATGTACATCTTCCTCCTACATTTATACACTCAACCTTGAATGAATCATCATTGCTCTCCTTTAAGAAGATATTTTCACATTTAGCTCTATATGATAATGGGTGCACTTGTTTTATTACCTCATCATTTTGAAGAAGTGATTGCTAATTGAAATATCCATTGAAAAGTGGTAACACCATTATGTCAAATACTAACCTAGTTGATTCAAACAAGTTTTTATCCAAGCTTATCTTTACAATTTTTTCTTGGGAGGTATTGATGAAAACCTCATGTGGTGGACCACCCTTGCAAAACCGCAATGAACTTTCATGAGAACCCTAATAGGATTAACTAGAGGGACCCCTTAGTCATCCGATATGTTCCATTATACATTGAATAGTTGAGATTTAAGTTGAATGTGGATTATGTCACCCTTGGGATAATTGTAAACAATTAATTATGTGCCTAATAACTCTAAAACACTCTTGTACCACCTTCCTTCCTTATACTCTAAAAATGTCAATGAACAATATACATTATTCTAAATTGTTTGAGTAATATAATAAAAAGGAAGTATCAGGAAGTACAAGTAAACCCGTCGGGGTACTGAACAGGCCTGCTGGTAGTGGGGTCATGCTTGTATGGTACTAAGGTAAACCCGTCGGGGTATTGAATAGGCCTGCTGGAAATGAGGCTATGTCAGGTAAAGGGAGTTGAAAAATATAAAGTGGCACACTTAAAACTGAACAAAAACCCTTGGGTCTCATTCTGAAGCAATCACTATCAAATCAAGGCTAGGAGATGAACTTTATATCTCTCAGATGATGTTCTTAAGAACCTTCAAGTATCCACTTTAGAGTTCTATCTTTTAAAATAAATAGGTTTGCATGAGAAGTGGGACCCACAGTATATGTAATTCACCTTACCTAAGTAAGAAGAGCTTCATCTCTAAAAACTTCGATCAGAAACGAGTTAATCATCTTGGGATGTATTCCTTTATGTGATCATCTCTTCAAATGATATCTAAACTATGCTTATATCACTTTTGTTTTAAAGGTAATCTAGCCAGGGGGGGCTATTAGTCAAAGTCATTATGAAAACTCTTGGCCACTATCCTGTAATCATATTAGAGTCACATCCAACCCTTTCTCCTAAATTTGATCAAAAACAGATTGGATAAGACTTAATGTCAAATCACTAACATATCTAATCTCATGACTCCAATTTGTCACCATAACTACTTTGCCATGGGTAAGAATGTGAAGCATAAGTCAAGAAGTTTATATTTTTTAACAGGAACTTAGGAGCTGAAGAAGGATGAAACTTCAGGCAATGCTTGATCGAGTGAAGAGTATCATCAATTGTGAAATTTTGAAGATCATTGTTGCATGAGGACATGCAATGACTTAAGCATGGGGGAATGTTGAGTCTCAGTTTTGACACTTCTAATGCCCTATATTACCCTCTATCTGAGCCTATTTTACCTATGCTATGAGTATATACCTAACTATTTCTTCCATAAATACACTTGATTACCTTGTTCATGTGCATAAGGGATAAATTATGATTAAGGCATGATTTGTTTAGTTTTCTTGAGTTAATTCGATTAAATGCTTGATTATGTATGATCCTAATCACTTTGAATCTTAAGCAACTTCATCTAGTACTAAACCCTTGCCTCCATGATTCTGGTACTAGTTGTTCTAATTCGGTACCAACTATGCTAATCTGGTACCAACTGTGCTAATCTGGTACCAACTGTGTTAATCTGGTACTAGACATAATTTGGAATTTTTGAATGTTTCTAGAAGAAATTTGGGCACATGGGTTATGTCCATAACGATGTTTTCATGAGGAAATGTGAGTCATAATTCACCCATATCATACGTGTGGACCTTTAGCTCAGGGGGAATGATTCTACCAAAATTAGCAAAAAAACTCAAATGACCAACTTGTGCCTCGATTTCCATGCATATGGTATTAGATATAGAAATTATAATACATAGGTTTTGTCCATAATATGATAAATTGAGTCAAGAAAGGGTCATTTTTCAAAATTGGAATTGGCTTGGGAGATATGGGTGGGGGACTAACTCGAATTTGCCCAAATTGTTAAAAAACACAGATTTTTGGGATTTATCCTAAAATTGTAAAATTTGTTTTCTTAGCTTGGGGATTCAGTTTCATCCATTCCTCCATGGATTTTATGTATAAATTAGACCTCATAGTTCTGAGTAGAGAGGAATTATTATACTGTAATATTAGTTCTTGAAGAAGAAGGAATTGTTATGCTTTAGGGTTGATTTTTGAAGATTGTTGGTTGTACACCTATTTCTCAAGTAATGATATAATTTCAGTTTATGGATTATATGTGTGCATCTACATCATCTCTACTATAAGCCTCTCTTAAGAGCTTCCCTGTTGGTATGGCAAGGGCCCACCAACCCAATCAAGGTAAGCTTCATTTTTTTTTGTTTGTAATTATGATTCTAGATTTCTGTGTGTGTGCGTGAACATAGTAATTCTGTACTTAATCATAACATTTGAAATTTAGTCATGTTATATTTTAGTGATACCTTTGATGAAATACTATATAGATGTGTGATGAATTTGATTGAGTAAGAGTTTTATGTACGGTAGGAGTGTAATGATTCATGATTGATTAACTGTTATTTCTATGTGTGATCATTTATTTATGAATTGTGTCCTTTTAATCTCAACTTTTATCTTGCAAAGTGTGGCAATATAGGAACAGTTTGAGATTCCATCCTTTGCATTACATGAGCCAACAAATGGAGAATCTCATTTAAAACCTCTTTTTCCTGTGTAGAAATAAAGTAACTTTTGGGAATTGTCGGGTTGCATTGAATTTCCTTTTCTGATTTGAAAAGTGTGTAGAACTAGACAGCTTGCAAGTTGATGTTGAAGTGAGTGATTATAGGAGTAAGATCAGAATCCATCTTTCACCTTCATGAGCTAGTAAATGGACAATATTTGAATTTTGTTCTTTAATTTTTGCACAGTGTGTAAAACATAGATTAAGGATTGCAAAATAGAGTGTGTGTTTTCAAGTGTTATTAATTCTTGCTATACTCATCAGACATAGGAACCTATCTGTTATCGACACATATAGTGCATCAACTCTACTAATTATGAATCTCGATTGACAATTTATGTTTGGTAATATATTATGCAAATAATTGCACCAACAACAAGGTTTGATTGCGAAGAGAAAAAGGAGAATTAAACATTTTATTTCCAATCCCGCAATTATTCTAGACCATCAGATCTTATATATTCAAGGATTGATGACTATGGTTGATCCACCAAATGATCATATTAAATCATGACTGTTGGATATTCAAGTGCATATCAAGGGCAGGGATTGATTGTGAAACGCGAAGGGAGAATTAAAAAATGTGCTAATTCCAATCTCGCAATTAATCTAGACCATCGATCATCACCTGCTGTAACACCCTGCTTCCCCCAGTTTGTAATTATAACTATATTGGCCAAGGAACTATGGAAAACTCAAAGGTGTGAATGTTTGATTTGATGGACCTTTGTATAAAAGGTCAATGAATGTAAATTCTATTATTTTAATAGAAAATGGATAAGTGTTTCATGACTGTTGGAAAGGGTACGTGCTAAGAAGAGACAACGAAGGCTATGAAAAGGTGGTGGAGGGAACCCAGAAGGGTTGTGTTAACCTCCACCGAACCAGTACTTTGTTGGATTGAATTTCTTAGTATCAGAACAACCCTCTAAACCAGGAATGAATTAGAGTCAAGCTGGTAGTTGGGAAGACCTCCTCAAGAGTTAATGAGGGGATGGGGAAAACCTCCCATATATAAGGCTTCCAGACTTGACCATGGACTGGGAATTTGTGCCACATGCAATCTTTCTGAGAAAGGAAAGAAAGGAAGCATGGTGGGGGGATGAAAAGA
>ML782043.1:460162-489047 GCA_009831015.1 Picea engelmannii
GCAGATTTGAAGAAAAAAGAACAAATTCCTACAGTTGTTGTATATCGCCATCCACATCATATAGAGATGAAAAAGTCATCAAGGCAAGGGCATGTGCATGAACACATTTATGCACCAGCAGGGCACCAGACAGGAAAGATAAAGATAAAGACAGGGCAACCGCAACATGATGCAGAGAAAGATAAGGGTGCAAAGGTAGCATATAGACATCATGTTCGACTTCCATTGGGATGGATGGATGGTCGTACTTGGTACCAGTTGGCTACATTCCTTAGTCGGTCATATTGTATGGTTTCTTCTAATGTTTCGAGGACGAAACATGTGAAGGGGGATGGAATGTGGTATACCTAGGGAGGTAATATGGGGTACCTAGGGAGGTACCCAATGGGAATGTAGTTATGTGTTATTAGTGGAAGTCATTTAATATATGGGAATGTGGTCATTCAATGTAAGGTGGACTAGGTCCACTATATTAATGAAGATCCACTATGGTAGTTGGATGTAATAAATGTGAGAAGGCTCTCTAGAAGGTTCTTAGGAGATAGGGAGAGCTATATAAATAAGTCTAGGAAATGTAATGAAACATAATGAAGAATATTGTGATTGTACAAGCAAGGATTGCTTGAGGAGTTTTATCCTTCCATAAGGATTAATATATGGTGTTACCCTACCTCGAGGGTTTTGAATATTTCTTGTATTCATTGTTATGGTGAATGGTTTATGGTTTATTCTAGGTTATTTCTGAAGTATATTTGCAAATCTAGTTTAGGTACTTAACATGGGGGATGGTTCCCACAATAGAGACGAAGAATATGACGAAAAGAGGGTGGTGGAAACCCCTCCAGATCTGGCTGAAATTGTAACAAGCCTCAGGGTAGAATTATAGAGTTGTAAGGCTGACAACGAGAGATTGATAAAGGAGCAAGAAAAAAAAATAGAAATTAACGCAGTCTTGCTGCAGAGCTTATCTGACATACAGAGGCAACTGCAGCATGAACCTGCAACCATTCATATGGACCAACGACATGAGAAGAGAAGTCAAAGTCCACCTAATATTTGAAAACATGACCACACTATGAGAAGTACCTCGAAGAATGCCCAATATGGAGGCAGGGGACACTCATTAACAGACTCCTCTACAAAGAAAGCTGGCAACTCCGGAGGATCTTCTAGTAGTAGAGAGAGCTCACATTATCAAAGGGGTGGAAAGAAGTGGAAGCGTTCCAAAAATCATGATCCTGAAGAGTTCAATAAATCCAAACCTCCCTCTTTCGATGGATAGATTAAGAAGGGAGAAGAGGCTGAAGTTTGGCTGCTTGGTTTAAATAAGTACTTTAGAGTCCATGACTACTCTGAAAACTTGAAGGCTTGAATAGCCATCTTCAGCTTGAATGGAAAGGCTTCCATTTGGTGGGAATACCTGAGGAATGTGAAAGGAGTCCATGAGAAGGAATTTTCATGGAAGCAGTTCGAGAAATACTTCAGGAAGCAATATATGTCAAATAAATACATGGATGGGAAGACTAAGGATTTCTATGAACTCAGGCTGGGGAAAATCACCATAGATGAATATGTCAATAAATTCCTTGAGCTACTAAGGTATGTACCCTACATAAAGGATGAGAAGGTAAAAATGAAACGATTTATTAGTGGATTATCTCAGACCTACCGGGATAGGATTGAGTTTGACGAACCAAATACCTTAGAAGAAACCATTCGGAAGGCGAGCTATTGTTATGAACAGTTCAAGAATAAGACAGGGCCTCATGAAGACTGGAAGAATAGGAGTAGTTCATGATTCAAGAAGAATGGATTTAAATCCTCAAAATTTAAGAATTATGGAAAGGGTTCTAGGATGAACCTTCCTATTAGAAGTGTGTATCAGCAAAATTTCCCCTCTCAAAGTGGAAATAAACGTTTTAAGACAGTCCCAGGAAAGACCGATAACCTAAAGAAAGAACCCTTAAAATGTTGCGGTTGTGGAGAAGATCATCGGTGGAGGGACTGTCCACACAGGAAACAGAACAGTAAGAGATTCTACAATATCTAATAAGATACCACCATCAATGATGTTTCTAGGAGCATGCCACGAATCTATGCAACCTTGGACAATAATCAAGCCAACCACCAAGCTTCAATAGTGGAGCTGGAAGGTATGATCGCCAACCATCTAGTTTCTATTTTAATTGACCCTAGTTCTAATTTGATTTATGTGGCCCCTCAGACTATTGATAAGTGCAAACTGCAACTAGTTATACATGTTAATCCATGGTTAGTACGACTAGCCACTGGGACCAGAAGGAAAGTGGCAGAGGTGATACCATCCTGCCAATTTATCATGGGTGGATTTCCCACCTAAGTGACCCTTAACATACTTCCCCTGGGGTCTTATGACTTGTTGATTGGTATGGACTGGTTGGTTGCTTATAAAACTAAGTTGGATTGTTACCATAAAACTTTAGAATGTGTAAATGAAGAAGGGGGAAAGATAACCCTTCGAGGGATTCAAAAGCTTGTCTCAGTAAGACAAATATCATCTCTTCAAATGAAAAATTATTGCATAAATGGGTGTCCTCTATATGCAATATAGGTGTTGGAATCTGTTGAGGATGACAAACCAAACCTAACAGACCACCCCATATTAAGAGAATAGAAGGATGTATTCCCATAAGAGGTATCAGGTCTACGGATGAGAAGGGATATTGACTTCTTGATAGAACTTGCAGCAGGAGTGGTGTCAGCATATAGAACGTCATATAGGATGAGTATGCCAAAAATGGTTGAGCTCAAGCTACAACTAAATAATATGGTGGAAAAAGGCTACATTTGATCCAATGTATCTTCATGGAGAATGTTTGTCTTGTTTGTGAAAAATAAAGATGGCACACTACGACTGTCCATATATTAAAAACAACTCAATAAGACAATCATAAAGAACAAGTACCCCTTACCAAGAATCGATGACTTATTCGACCAATTGGGAGGTTCTTCCATCTTCTCGAATATCGACTTAAGTTATGGATACCATCAAGTCTAGATTAAGGATTAAGACATCCCCAAAACAACCTTCAGGATGAGGTATGGTCACTATGAGTTTGTGGTGGTGCCATTTGGGTTAAACGCCCCCGCCAATTTTATGTGCTTGATGAATAATGTGCTTAGCAAATTTCTGGACAAATTTGTATTGGTTTTCATTGATGATATCCTAATCTACTCCAAGAACAGAGAGGAGCACGAATAACATCTTAGACTCGTACTTCAAGTACTAAGAGAGAATCATCTCTACACTAAGATTAGAAAGTGAGACTTTTTCCAGAAGCAAGTTGATTACTTAGGCCATGTTATTTATAAGGAAGGGGTGGTAGTAGACCCCGACAAGATCATATCTCTCATGGAATGGTCTACCCCAAAGGATGTATCCAATATCAGATCCTTCATGGGCTTAGCAAGATATTATAAAAGGTTCATAAAAGGGTTTTCTAATTTTGGTTGTCTAATCACTGCCCTTAGAAAAAGGGGATTAATTTCACTTGGACATCAAAATGTGAAGAAATATTTCAGGAACTGAAATACCTCCTGACCCATGCACCCATGCTGAATATTGTAGACCCGGATAATGATTTTCTCATATGTATAGATGCCTTCAAGGAAGGACTCGGAGGAGTCCTTATGCAAGAGGGACGTGTAATCTTCTACACGTCCAGGAAATTAAATGAACATGAGATCAATTATGTGACCCATGACCTAGAGTTGGCTTCCATAGTACATGCTTTAAAAATTTGGAGGCACTACCTCCTGGGTAGGATATTTGTGCTTATGATAGACCATTTCGGGTTGAGCCAGTTGTTTGATTAGCAAAAACTCAAATCCAGACAAGCTAGGTGAATGGCTCTCCTTAGTGAGTTTGATTTTGAAATTAAACACATCAAATAAAAGGAAAATAGGGTGGTCGATGCCCTTAGCAGAAGTATAAAAATGATTCATCTGGAAGTAGTAAGCACTTGTGAAATAGATGTTAGGGAAAGAGTCAAGAATGCACAAGAAACAAACACATTCTTCAAGACCGTGACCTCATACCTAAGGCAAGAGCCTACAGGGATAAAGTATGAAGGCTACCAGATGCTCAAGGAAGGCCTATTGACTTACAGAAATAGATTGTATATTCCAAACTGTGACGAATTGAAGAGGTTCATAATGGATGAACTACACAAGAGACCATAAACTGGTCACCCAGGATATCAAAAAATGATCACAGCGCCTAGGAAACAATTCTATTGGCCTGGATTGAAGAAAGACATATCTAGCTATCTAGCTAAGTGCTTGGAATGCCAACAAGTTAAGGAAAAACACTGACATCCATCAGGATTGTTACAACCCCTACCAATCCCAGAATGGAAATGGGAAACCATCTCCATGGATTTCTTCACTAGATTACCAAAGTTGACCAAGAAAAATGATGCCATCATGGTCGTGGTGGGAAAACTGAGTAAGTCTTCTCATTTCATCCTTGTCAAGTCAACTTGCAAGGTAATAGATATTGCCAACATCTTCATGAAGGAGATATTCAAACTGCATGGCATGCCCAAGGAAATTATATATGACAGAGACACAAAATTTACTTCAAGTTTTTGGAAATCCGTAATGGTTGGTCTTGAGACTAAATTGTTGTTCAGCACAATATATCACCCTCAAACCGATGGACAGACATAAAGAGTGAACCAAATAGTAGAATACATGCTAAGGATGCATGTAATGCATCAACCCAAGAAGTGGGAAGACTACCTACCATTGGTAGAGTTTGCCTACAACAATGGTTATTAGGAATCCTTGAAGATGAGCCCTTTTGAAGCCCTCTATGGTAGACAGTGCAAGATTCTAATCAGCTCAAGTTTTCCAGTGGAAAGAATTACAATTAGACCCAACATGATGAAATAAATGGAACAACAAGTGATCTAGATAAGGATAAATTTGAATATTGCTTAGGATAGACAGAAAATTTATGTCGAGAGAAAGAGAACTCCTAGAGAGTTCAAGACAGGAGACCATGTCTATCGCAGAGTTATACCCAGGAAGAGTTCCCTATGAATGGGAGCTTGTGCCAAATTGGCACCTCGGTATTATGGACCCTTTGAAATATTAGATAGAGTGGGACCTATAGCCTATAGGCTAGCACTTCCTCCCACAGTAAAAGAACATAATGTTTTCCATGTTTCATTATTGAAGAAATATGTAGATTTTAATCATATAATTAACTGGATTGTGATCCAGGTGGAGTCGGAGGGAGAAATCCTTCCAGAACCTCAATGCATAATAGACAGGAAGGAAACCTCACTCAGGAACTGAACCATAGCACAGGTCAAGGTGCAGTGAAAACACTTTGGCCCAGATGAGGCTACTTGGGAAATGGAGGATGCCATGAGACATGCATATATTATTTTGTTTACTCTTGTATGTACATATCTGGTTCACAGATAGAACATCGAGGATGATGTTCCTATAAGGGGGAGGGAATTGTAACACTCTGTTTCCCCCAGTTTGTAATTATAACTATATTAGCCAAGGAACTATGGAAAACTCAAAGGTGTGAATGTTTGATTTGATGGACTCTTGTATAAAAGGTCGATGAATGTAAATTATGTTATTTTAATAGAAAATTGATACATGTTGCATGACTGTTGGAAAGAGGACATGCTAAGAAGAGACCATGAAGGCTTTGAAAAGGTGGTGGAGGGGACCTGGAAGGGTTGCGTTAAGCTCCACTGAACTAGTACTTTGCTGGATTGAATTGCTCAGTATTAGAACAACCCTCTGACCCAGGAATGAATTACAGTCAGGATGGTAGGTGGGAAGACCTTGTCAAGAGTTAATGAGGGGATGGGGAAGACCGCCCATCTGTAAGGCTTCTAGACCTGACCACGAACTGGGAATTTGGGCCACATGCAATCTTGCTGATTAAGGCAAGAAAGGAAGCATGGTGGGGGGAGGAAAAGAAAAGGAGGGGGGGGGGACCTGCGAATAGTGTAGAGATGAGATTCAAAGCTCTCGATTCCAAGGAAAGACTAAGAACAAGGGAAGTGAGTTATGATCCCAGAAAATAGAGACTAAGATGGGAGAGGGAGAGTAACCTTCATCCTAATCTATTTTTGTAATGGGAGAAGGAGAGTAACCTTCATCCCTAACTTCTGTTGAGATAGAATAAATATATTGAATCTCTAAGAATCATGTTCTAAGCTCAAGGGTTTCCAGTGATAAATCCATTGGGAGTGACTGAGCCTATGTTTGGGTGGAAATGAGAACCACTTTCAGCAGTCGCATCACGCCTTATTGTTCTGATAAGTGATTTCATGCCTTGTGCTTTGAATTGGAAATAATGGTTGCATGTGTGTATTTATAGGCCTATAAATGGTTTCTTTGTTAAATTATTAAGTTATGAGTATACATTTGTTCCATTGAGAACATATACTTCTATTTGATTTTCCTTATACTCTCATTCAATCCTTAGAGACGCTTTCTCTAGGGAACTACATCACCGTTCCACAGTCGAAGCATGCCCCTTGGCATATCTACTATTTGGTATCCTCATGAGGTTACCCTAACTCAGAGCTTAAAGCTTCGTGCGTTAAGAAGGAGTTCCCTTCAGACTAGTAGTCTAGGATAATTTGAACTCACGCCTAAGCCCTTAACCAAAAACTCGACTAAGAGAGGGGACTATAGCCCAAGATATATCTAAAGACCCACATGACTTGGGTGTAGGAACCCTACACAAAAAGGAGTTAGTTCATGAAGGTTTCAGAACCTTAGACCTCAAATCTCTGATATGTCAAATTGTATGATAGTCAAGTTACCCGAACCACCGATGACTTAAGAATCTAACATCAGAGATGGAAGTGAGCCACTTAATGGGAGGAGAGGCCATTCCAGTCATCAAATCAAATCGATCACTCACTGGGTTTAATGAATCAAACACCAGCTACTCGATTAAATCGATGGTTGGGAATCATTGCGGAATGAAAAGGTGAAATTAGTGGACATGCTATTTCATAGCCCACAATCAATCCACATTGTCGATCTCATCGGGAATGGGAGAACAACTACTAGATTTAAGCTAGATTCGAGTGAGCACTTCCCAGATTGTGGAGGTTGAATTCCACAATCACTGTGAACCATGGATCTATGAACGAAGATCGAGGATGGGGAATCACTGTGGAGTGCAAAGGTGAAAGTAGCAAACACACTAGTTTGTGGCCTGCAATTCACCAACGTTGTTGATATCATCAGGCTGGAAGATCAACAAATCTAGTTCGACCAAGTTGGGTGACTACTTTTCAGATTGTGGAGGTTGAGCTCTCTGATAAATAGCATGCACGTTGGGGCCCTGCAATTGCTGTGAACTGTCGATTAGTGAACACCTTGGTATTGGTCGGATCACGACCACCATACCTTGAAAAATTATGAGAGGGATGGTCGTGAGCCCTTAGGAAGTCTGCGGAATAACGGAGTCCTTCGATATCATTGGTCTAAGATAATCGAAAATATCATTAGAGATAACTTCTTCAAGAACAAAGGTGAGACCCAAGATAGTTGGGCTCGCAGGAGGAACGAGGGTTAATTCCTTTGAACATCCAAAAAACTCTTCCAAGTCAGAAGAAGTCAGAAGATTAGGAGGAGGAGCGACAATAGTCATTAGATCGGTTGTGGGGACAAGCCTGGATGATTAGATCAGTGTCCAGGGAAGCAGCGGAGAAGCACTAGGAAGGAACATATCCTAACCATCGGATCTGAGCACAAAGGGATGATAGTCATCCGATCTAAGGTAAAGTGCATGAGTTTTAACCTTTCTGTGCACAGGAGAGTTGACTGGCCAAAGTCCTAAAGTCCTGAAGTGAATTGGGATCGTTCATGGCCAAGAGAGACAGGTAGCGCAAGATCCACAACTCCTGAGCAAGAATTTTTGGTCAAGGAGAGAGCAGAATCGCCAAATACCTGAAGTAGGTCCTGGCCATTGATCGCCAGGAGGGGTACATGTTAATACATCAATGTCTCCATGTGAATGCGCTTCAGAATAAATGAGTGCGTAGAATATTGAAACTTTTGAAGCCTGAAGAGTCGAAGAGTCGAAGTAGATCCTGACCATTGATTGTTGGGAGACATGTGTCGACAGATCAGTAACTCTAGAGGAATCACTTTGAGAGTTTCAATTCAGAGTTGAAACACCCAAAGACCGGAGAGCTGAAATGAATCTCAATCGTCAGATCCAGAGGACAGGTTGCATGAATCTATGGACTTCGAGTAAAGACCCAAAGTAATTCTCAACCATCCAATTCAATGGGGACACATGACATAAATCTGCATACTTCGAGGGAAAGTGAAGTTTGAGAATTGAAAGGTATGAAGCCTGAAGACCTGAAATGAATCTGGATCGTCAGATCTAGAGGGAATGTGGTGACAGATAATGAAATCTAGGTGAAAATACTCCAGGAGAACGTGAAAGAGAAGAGTCTGAAATATTTGAAGTTCGAAAGGCCAAAGCAGATGACATCCATTGAATTGAGGTGGACGTGTGGCGCCCGATATATCACTCTGGGTACGGAATACTCCGGAGGAAAGTAGAGTGTAAAAGCGTTGAAGTCCTGAAGTAAAATCTCGATCGTTGATCGAGAAGGGAGCTGAGGGTCATTGATCTGGTCTTGGCTGAAAAGTGTTGAAGTCTCAAAGACAACCAAGACCGTTGATTTGGAAGAGGATGCATGGAAAATGATCTTCCACTCCAGGAGAGATCACTCAAGAAGAAAGAGGAGGTAATGAACAAGAACTCTTGAAGGTCGGAGAGTCGGAGTTCATTTCAACTATCCCTTTGCGAGGGATAGGTGTCAGTAGATATTCCACTCCAAGAGATAGCCACTGCAGAGAAAGAGAGGTTTGAGATTTGAAAACTCCGAACACTGAAGTCTAAATAAAATCACATCGGTGGATTTAAAAAGGAGCTAGATCTGAGCTGTAAATTCAGAAGTACCATCAAGATCATGAGATCAAAGGTCACATTGAATTACAGGGATAGAAAGTGCTCGAACTTTAAAGGTTAGAGGGAGGGTCGTAATTGGAACCATGATATTGAGAAAGAGACACATGGTAGCTCATGGTGGATTTCGAGGAGAAAAGTAGTTGGAATCAAACCACGTTTTTATGCACCCGCAATCATGTGATTGGCACTCGGTCATAACCTGCGATCATATATGATGGTCATCAAAGAAAAGGGGGCTAGTTCCTCGACTTTCCAAATTAGAAATCATGGAGAGTGGATTTGTTTTCGTAAGGAGAATGAATTTTTTATGCCCCATAGTGGGTGTTTGACACCTGCCAAATAGATATATGGTTAGCATCATTTCCACTACCAATGAGTAGTTTTACATTGCAGAGCTAAATGATAGTTTAAACGTCGTGCTAGTTGGGACCCCACAATCATCCCTGATAGTTGATCTACTCTTGGACCATTCTCGACCATTGGATCACTTTAAGTGGAAGGATAGGATAAGAAAGGGAAAAGGGTTGAGATTTCAAATACTTGAATTCCCGATAGCCGTTGGATCACTTTAAGTGGAAGGATA
Organism: Picea engelmannii; assembly: GCA_009831015.1. Taxonomy (NCBI): domain Eukaryota; kingdom Viridiplantae; phylum Streptophyta; class Pinopsida; order Pinales; family Pinaceae; genus Picea; species Picea engelmannii. The sequence continues at coordinate 469,768 of ML782043.1, forward strand.
GGATAAGCAAGGCAAAAGGGTTGAGATCTCAAATGCCTGAATTCCCGATAGCCATTGGATCACTTTAAAGTGGAAGGATAAGATAAGAAAAGAAGAAGATTCATTGGATTTAAACCAAGGCAAAGAAACATCACAGACAGATTGGGTCATCAATCTAAGATCATGATCAACAAACAACATTCATTTCGGGTTAAAAGTTGTGAGGGGGTTACACTTCACGGAATCTCAATTGGGAAGAACTGAGACGTGGAGAAATCAAATTACCCAAAGTCCCAAAGGCTGAAGTTCCAAATTCACTCTCAATCATTGATCTAAGATACATTTCAGGAGTTATGACAACCATTAGATCTAGGAGAAGAACATGTGCCACATGAGGAGATCCATGTCAACAAGGACATGTGGTGCAATCAGATGATGACAAGTGTCAAAGTGCAATTAGCATTTTAGGTATGTGTAAGTCGTGAATCTAAGTGACATGTGGCAGCCACTTAGTCAGTGCCATGTTAACAAGTGACTTCAACAAGTTACGTCACTCCGGGAGTTTTGTGTTGGCAAAGGTTTGACAGGTAGCGTATGCTTGTCATTGATGGCAAGTACAATAGTGAAGATGACATGAGTATAGGGAGAATGTAACAGACGGGCATCAGAAGAAGTTTGGGAAGACACTATAGAGGATGGTTGGCATGCTTTATAGGCAGTATGTGCTTGTCATTGATGGCAGGATCAGAGTGTGCATCGATGGAAAAAAAGGAACAATGTAAGCTTAGGAGGAATTAGCACAGAGTCGAATGCAGTGCGTAGGTGTGCACCAGGGATGAGGTTAACTCATGGCTAAAGCTCAAGGGAGATAGCATACTTAGGATCAAAGGTGGATCAAAGGTTGACGCCTTTGACACTTAGAAATTCTTCCAAGTAAGGAGGATGCGTAAGCTTGGAGGAGAAGTGTCAGTGATCATTGGATCCCATCCCGAATTCCTGATGGCCATCAGATCTCAATGTAGACAAGAGGAGCGCACAGATATGGAGGATAGATCTCGGGAGTTAGATCCGAGCACAGGGTCCGACCACCATTGGATCGATGAGAACCTGCACATTCTTTAAAGTGCAAGGAGTAGAGGGCTCACAAAATCCTAAAAGAAGGAGGACCATCCATCTACAAGCAGGACACGTGGGGATAGATCGTCGGGTCGCTGATTGTAGAGTCAAAGTAACGATGTTCCCTAACCTCTCGAAATTGCGATATCTAAAATCGCGATTTAATCTCAGCCGTCAGATTAAGGTTGAATCTCGACTGTTGATTCCATTCCATGTTGGAGTTTCGGGGATCGAGAGTTGGATATGTCAAGTAATATCATCCACAGAAATCCCGATTTTGTGATATCCAAAATCGCGACTTAATCGCAGCTGTTGAACCAAGATCATATCTGGACCATTGATCCAACTCCATATCGGATTTTTGCGAATCGCGACATGGAGAGGGAAAATAAACAATGCAACAAGAATTGCAAAATCAGGATTTAATCGCAGCCATTGAATCAAGGTCTGATCTGGACTGTCGATCTTAGTCCATTTCAGAGTTTTGCGGATCGAGAGTTGAAGATGTCAAAGAACAATAACCACAGGAATCCCGAAATCGTGATATGCGATATTGCGATTTAATCGCAGCCGTCAGATCAAGATGTGATCTGGACCATTGATACGACTCCATTACGGAGTTTTGTGGATCGGGACTTTGAAGTGACAAAAACACTGAACGTCAAGAGTGTCAAAATCGCGATGTGTGAAATCTCGACTGAATCTGAACCGTCAGATCAAGATGTGATCTAGACCATCGATCTGACTCATGTCAGCATACCACGTTAGCTAGGAACACATGGCACAACCAAGTAATGACAAGTGCCATACTGATTCAACATTTCAGGCACATGTAAGTCACGAATCAGAGTGACACGCGGTAGTATTCAGCACGTGTCAATCCATGTGTGACGTCAACAGATTTACACCACTTCGGAGTTTCAAAAATCGGGAGATGGATAGATGTCAAAGGATGAGGAGGGGATAAAGGGAATGAGACTTGTCGCACGGTCAGGTGGAGAATGATACAAAAGGTGACATGACAGCAGTGGGGTCCTTTGTCAATACCCCACCATTCTAGACCCCCCCCCCTCTGGTATTAAAGGCAAAAAGGAAAGCGGGGTCTGGAATCGCTTGAGCACCATTTATCTGGGCACTCTAATCTTGGCTGCTTGAGAGATGCACGCCCAATTCTGGACCTCCCCCTCCTCTTAAAGGTAGAATGGCAGGGGGCTCCAGAATCCAATCCCGATCGTAGATCTGGAACACAGATTCTGGCTGTCCAGATTTTCTTGCTGCATATCCAAAAGGTGCATTTGCACTCCAAACTTAGGAAGAAATAAGCTTGACTGCGCCAAAGAAGACGAGGAGTCTCAACTGCCAGAGAGGTTGAGAAATCTCAGCAGAACACTTAGTGATGTTGGATGCATGGTGGAAAATGACCAGAGAAGTTGAAGAGTCATGATGATGATCAGACAAAGCACTCAAGTTACAGAGGAATTTGGCGTGGAGTGTGCATGCAGAGGCATTGCGCATATTGCATGCACAAGGAGCACAGGTACTATAAGAATGATGAACAAAGAAGAGATGGTGGTTGTGGTCATGGTGGAGGATTCAAGTGTGAGCAAGGAGGCAGAGCGCAGGAGTAGAGATGCATGGTAGAGGAAGGTTGCAACAAAGGGATATGGTGCATAGAGTATAAAAGGCAGAAGAACAGAAAGTGCAAGTGGCGTGCAGAAGACACTGATGCAGACAGGGCAGAGCAGCGTAACAGAACAACAACAGGGCTAGTAAGCCATTGAATTATTTTATATCACTGTAGAGTTTCAGTAACAAAGAATTTATTAATCAGGGTGGTTGGGAGGTGCTAGGGAGGACTGGTGTCCTCAAAGGTTCAAGTGGGTTCTTGAACACAGGGAGTTGGTGCTTCCTTCTAGTTGGTGCTAGAGAAACTAGGGAGTTGGTGCTTCCTTCTAGTTGGTACTAGAGAAACCAGGGGGTTGGTGCTTCCTTCTAGTGGGTGCTAGAGAAAACAGAGAGTCGGTGCTCTCAGCAAGTTGCAGCTTGCAAAAACAGAGGTTGTAGCCTCACAATGATTTGGTGCTCATATGTATGATAATGTAAAGATTGTAGATAATACTTATCATATAAAGAAAAGGAGGTTTTTACCCTGTATGGGTTTCCTCGAGAACTATCTATCTCTGTCTTTCTCATATATGTGACTGATGTTGAATGTGCCTTTGTTTATTTCACTGCATTATTGTGATCATCATTGAGTGACTTGTAATGATGTTAAAAGAAGCATAATTGTTTAAGCACGGTAACAACTGATTCACCCCCCCCCCCTCTCAGTTGTCCAACATTTTGTACTTTGGGAGTTTCACCACTAGAAAATACCCAAAGCCCTGAAATTCTGAAATAAATGAGAACCGTTCATCGTGAAAATAAAATATAATCGTTCGATCTACTTCGGAGAAATCTACTTTAGAGGATTTGAAATATTATATAGGTTGGAAGTCACGAAGGACAAACTCCCAAAGTACTGATAGTCATCCATCTCATCGGGATATTAAAACATGATCTTTGATTGATAAGTGATCAAGCACCGGCTTGGCCTAGTGCCTGGTCACCACCTGCAGTCATATGGAATAAAGAAACAAAGAGAGAAAGAAGAGGTGGCACTGGGAACATCGCTTAGAAAATAAGCCCATGGTTTTTCACATATGGTCATATGTAAATGGTTTGAAGGAAGTGCCTCATACATATTTAATTCGATAGAGAGTTATCACTAGAACAATATAGAGAATCGATAAAAGATCAAATTTGATCTATTGGTGAACTGAGAACGTAGCAGAAGCATGAGAATGATATAATGAGTCGATCCATGTCTGTGATCAACTCATGAAGACAAAATAACAGACACACAGTCATGATTAAAAGAGGGTTAATTCATGAGCATTATGAATAAATGATAAAAGGAAAAATGATAATAATTAAAGATTGATATTATCATTTAAATGAAAAGGTATAATGGTTCAAATATCAAAAGACACAATGATTCAAATTCACACCAATTGGAAGACTATATAAACAAGAAGGAATGGTGAGAAGATGTGTAGTTGAATTTATTGAAGTATATATATTTATATATAATGGATTGAATAAAGATTCATTCTATCAGGTTGGTGCTTGTTTACAAGTTGGGTCTTGTACGAGGATTGGATTCCTCACATCTCAGTTGGATCTGAGATCAACAAGCTGGGACTTGTTATGAGGGTTGGATTCCTCATTTCTCAGTTGGATATGAGAACTAAAAGTTGGGTATTGTAACAGAGAGTTATGTCTCTCATAGTTGTATGAAGATGATATACAAAGATTGATCTTATGTATTCATTCAAGTTAAATAAATAAATAAAGTATTTATTCTTTTATATATATTGACTGAGAAAATGAAATAAATATTTGTTGTTCAGTTAATTTGTGAAAAGTGGAAAATTGTCCAAAGTTTTGTGACACTTATTCACCCCCCCTCTCAGTGTCAAATATCCATTTCAACAATTAGTATCAGAGCGAGGTTACTTCAACACAGTTTAAACACTGGAAGGTAGATTATGAAGAAATGGGTGGACAAATGGCTCTCTCTGCAATTGAAGCTCCTTTATTTGATGGAACATATTATTCTTCATGGAAAGAAAATATGAAACAATATTTGAAGTCAAGAGGATATGAAGTTTGGAATTCAGTAGTAAGAGAGCCCTTGGACTTAACTACATCAAAGAATCTATCCAAGATTGTAGTCCAAAGAATAGTAAGGAAGAACAATGAAGTGGCATTGAAGATTCTTCTCAATGGATTATCAGATACAATCAAGGCAAGCATGGGACTATGCACATCCACCAAGGACTTATGGTTGAGGTTAGAAAAGATGTATCAAATCAAAATAGAAGACACAGAATACATTCCTATCAAGGATGAAGAGGAAGACTCAACCATCAATAAAGGTCAAGACTCTCCACAATATTTCGATTGCAATAATGTTGATATTGAATTCTCCCCTGCAAGTAAAGAAGAAGATTCATATACAATAGAAGAAAGTTCTGTTAGAATTTATCCCATGAAAGAAGTAGAAGAAGAACTATAAAAGGCCAAACACAAAGTTGATTAGGGTCTCTATGAATACAACTATGACCATAATTATTCAGAATATAGATATCTTCATGTCTACACTAAAGAATTTCTTGAAAAGAGTGAAAAAAATATCTTGGAAATAAAGGAAATGCTCAAAGACAATGAAAAGATAATATCTCATCAGGATAATCAGTTAGAAGAAAAAGAAGAGGAGATAGAGAAGTTGAAGAAAGAAATTAGTCAAGTAAAAGAAAAGGAGAAGAAAGATGATGAGCTTAGTAATCAAAAGCATATCTTGGAAATAAAGGAAAAGCTCAAAGACAATGAAAAAATCATATCTGAGAAAAAGATTCAGTTAGAAAACAAAGAAGAAGAGATCAAAATATTGAAAACCGAAGTTACTAATCTAACAAAATAAAAGGAAGAAGAGATGAAAATATTGAAAACAAAAGTTACTAATCTAACAGAAGAAAAGGAAGAGGAGATCAAGAGACTGGAAAATGAAATCAGTCAAGCAAAAGAGGAAAAGAAGGAAGATGATGAACTAAGCAGAAACCTTTCAGATCTAAAAGAACTAAGAGAAAGCAATGTTAATCTTAAGATCCAACTTGAAGAATCCAAAAGAAGAGAGGAGGTAGTGAGGAACCGGTTGAGCAAAAAGGAATAATCATGTCATAAGCTGGAAGAAAAAGTTGTGAATCTTAGAAAGAAGGTTGAGAATTCAAACACCCAAAGCAAGTTCCTGAACAACTCCATGACCTTGGATGATATCTTGGACAGTCAGAGATCACCGAATGACAAATCTAGTCTTGGATATAAAAAGGAAGAAATTAGTACTTCTAAGAAACCTTATGCAAGTCCTTCATTTGTAAAGGGTGAAGACAGGTCTGATACAGGTCCTTCATTTTTAAAAGGGGAAAGTGGGTATGACACAGGTCCTTCATGTTCAAAGAATGAAAGAAACACTACAATATTTAGAAGATTAGATCAAGGAAGACATCCAGAAGCTACTCATACAGCTCAAAGTAATTTCAGAAGAGAGGCACCTTCATGAATGAATCAAAGGAGGTATGAGAGTGTTTTTAATGATTATTGTTTTTCTTGTGATGAATATGGTCATAAAGCCTTGGATTGTAGGAATCATGGAAGAAAACAAGTTGGTAGTTTCAATAACAGTATAAGATGTTGGAACTGTAATCTTGTTAGACATATTGCTACACATTGTTACAATATGAGATGCTACATTTGTGGTAGATATGGCCACAAATCCCATAACTATTGGAATTCAAGAAAATAGTCAATGAGAAATGCTTCATACAATACGACAAAAAGAGTAAATGAAAAATGGAAGAAAAATGAAGTTGCAGTAATAGAAGATCAGAGAACAAATTTCAAGAAAATAGGACATTCACAGATGTGGATAGAAAAGACTGAACAAGTGAACATGAGTGAAGTTAATTGTCGCAAAACGAATTGCAGTCACGTGAAAAGCATAGTATAAACTTTCTCAGATGACTTTAGAGAAATGTACAGTAAAAAAAATCATGGATAGAGATGGATACATCTGGCTAGAGATAGATGCAAATCAATGGACAGATCCAAGGGTCATTTTGAAAAATATGAGCTACAATTACGCAATGTTCCAGTAGGGCAACAATATCTAGAGAAACAGAATTATCATGTACAAAATGATATACATGACATCCTATAGAGATAACAAGAGGAGAGACCTTGTTAGAAAGAGCTACCCTTTTAGAAAGAAAGGTGGAGAAAATTCAGAGGCAAGGAAAGAAAAGTGATAGGGGGAGTCATTCAGTTATGATAAGAAAAGGATGATTGTAGGAAGAGTTACTCGAGTTTAGATTCTAGTCAGTAACATACTGACAGATAGAGCTTTACCATAGGAGGAGAAATCCTTTTCCATTGATTTCAAAGGGGGAGAGTAACTTCAGAGGAGAGAAGCATCATCACAGGGGGATATTGTGTATGAAGTTGGTGTGTTGCCATCAATGATAAAGGGGGATATTGTTGGACATATTGTCATTGATATGTTGTCATTGATGTCAATAGTCAATGTCATTATGATGTGATGATAATTTATTATGATGAATTGTCATTATTGAGTTATCATTGAAGAAATTGTCATTGATGTCAATAGTATAACAGCTAGCAGAGAATAAAAATGTCAAACAATGTGCAAAGAACGAAAATGTTATACAACATGCAGAGATCAAAAGATTAGAAGGAAAAACACATTCTAGAAACATGATTAGATCAAGTCAGGACCGTTTAATACGCAAACACCAGATCAACAACAGGGATGGATTACAGAGAGAAAAAGGGAGAATTAAAAAGCGTGTTATTCCCAATCCCACAATTAGTCTAGATTTTCATATTACAAGGGAAGGATCATTGGAGGACTAGCCAATGATCAGATCAAATCAGGACAATTGATACACAAGTGCCAGATCAACGACATGGATAGATTGCAGAGAGAAAAATGAGAATTAAACGTGTTATTTCCAATCTTGCAATTATTCTAGAGCGTCAGATATTATAGATTCAAAGATCGATGACTATGGTTGATCCACCAAATGATTAGATTAAGTCGTGACTATCGGATATGAAAGCGCAGATCAGGGGCAGGGATTGATTGCAGAATGCAAAGGGAGAATTAAACAATGCGCTAACTCCAATCCCACAATTAATCTATATCATCGATCGTCACCTGCCAAATAGATCTACGGTTGGTATCAATTCCACTACCAATGATAATTTTTCCATTGCGGAGCTCGATGATAGTTTAAATGTCGTGATAGTTGGGACCCCACAATCATCCCTAATTGTTGATCTACTCTGGGGCCATTCTCGACCATTGGATCATTTTAAGTGGAAGGATAGGATAAGCAAGGCAAAAGGGATGAAATTTCAAATAGCCGAATTCTCGATATTCGTTGGATCACTTTAAGTGCAAGGGTAGGATAAGCAAGGAAAAAGGGTTGAGATCTCGAATACCCGAATTCCCAATAGTAGTTGGATCACTTTAAAGTGGAAGGATAGGCTAAGAAAAGAAGAAGAGTCATTGGATTTAAACCAAGGCAATGCAGCATCGCAGACTGATCAAGTCGTCGATCTAAGATCATGATCAATGAACAACATTCATTTCAAGTTAAAAGTTGTAAAGAGGTTACACTTCGGGGAATCTCACTTCGGTAAAACTGGGAAGTGGAGAAATCGAATTACCCAAAGTCCTGAAGGCCAAAGTTCTGAAGTCACTCTCAGCTGTCGATCTGAGATACATTTTAGGAGTTAGGAAAACCATTAGATCTAGGGGAATAACATGTTCCACATGAGGAGATCCACGTCAGCACGGACATGTGGTGCAATCAGATGATGAAAAGTGTCAAAGTGTAGTGGACATTTCAGGTATGCGTAAGTCATGAATCTAAGTGACATGTGGCAGCCACTCAATCAGTGCCACATTAACAAGTGACATCAGCAAGTTACATCACTCTAGGATTTTTGTACTTCGGGAGTTTTACCACCAGCAAATACCCGAAGTCCCAAAATTCCGAAATAAATGAGAACTGTTCATCGTGCGAATAAAATCCAATCATCTAATCTACTTCGAAAGATTTGAAAGATTATAGAAGCTGGAAGTCATGAAGGACAAAATCCTAAAGTACCAACAGACTTCCATCTCATCGGGATATTAAAATGTGACCGTTGATTGATAAGTGATAAAGCACTTGCTTGGCCTAGCGCCTGGTCACCTCCTACGGTTGTACGAAATAATGAAACAAAGAGAAAAAGAAGAGGTGGCTCTAGGAACATCGCTTAGACAATAAGCCCATGGTTTTTCACATATGGTCATATGTAAATGGTTTGAAGGAAGTGCCTCATACATATTTAATTTGACAGAGAGTTAGCACTAGAACAATACAAAGAATCGATAAAAGATCAAATTTGATCTGTTATTGAACTGATAACGCAATAGAAAAACGAGAACGACATAATGAGTCGATCCATGTCTCTAATCAACTCATGAAGACAAAATAACTGACACACAGTCATGATTAAAAGAGAGTTAGTTCATGAGCATTATGAATAAATAATAAAAGGAAAAATGATAATAATTAAATATTAATATTATCATTTAAATGAAAAGATACAATGGTTCAAATATCAAAAGACACAATGATTCAAATTCACACCAGTTGGAAGACTATATAAACAAGAAGGAATGGTGAGAATATGTGTAGTTGAATTTGTTGAAGTATATATATTTATATATAATGGATTGAATGAAGATTCATTCTATCAGGTTGGTGCATGTTTACAAGTTGAGTCTTGTATGAGGATTGGATTTATCACATCTCAGTTCGATCTGAGATCAACAAGTTGGGACTTGCTATGAGGGTTGGATTCCTAATTTCTCATTTGGATATGAGAACTACAAGCTGGGTCTCTCATAGTTGTATGAATATGATATTAAAATATTGATATTATGTATTCATTCAAGTTAAATAAATAAATAAAGTGTTTACTCTTTTATATATATTGAATGAGAAAATGAAATAAATATTTTTTGTTCAGTTAATTTGTGAAAAGTGGAAAATTGTCCAAAATTTTGTGACACTGATTCACCCCCCCCCCCTCCTCTCAGTGTCAAGTATCCATTTAAACAACTTCAAACTGCTTGAAATATGGTTCTCTGATTTATAGTAGCCACTGCACCAAATCCCCCTATTCAATATCCATATTTACTAGGAGTCTCCAACCCGGATGGCTCAGAAAAATACCCACTCTGATGCGAAATTATTCTTCCTCTTCATCTGTGGATTCAACATCTTCCTTTTCATCCTCTTCTTGAATTATGACATTTTCTTCCTGAATTATGACTTCATCATCTTCCTGGGTTCTTTCATCTTCCTCTTCGCCTACAAATTCATTATGATCTTGTGTTATTGTAAATCTTGTGAGTACGATCTCTGGGACCTAGTATTCATTCACCTTCTCTTCTTGTTTTTCATTTATTCTTCAAACTTTCCTATATCTAACATTAGTGTTTTCCTTCAAGGGAGGCTCTATCACCCTTGCACAATTTTTATCTATGTGTCCATAGTTGTGGAATTTGTAACATTCAATATTATGTGGAGCCACATAAATATTTATTGCTTGAAAATTTATTTCATAGGCCCTGCAATCTACAACTTTATGTCCAAAGTTAGAACAATTAAAACAATGACCATAAAATAAATTTACATACTTGGGAGTGAATTATCTTCTTTGTGGTGTAGGCTTTCCTGATTCACTTCTTGGTTGATCATGATTGAAGTTTCTTTGGGGCCTGAATGTAGAAGGTTTTTTGTATTCATTCCTTTCTGATTCTTGTTGACCATGATTCCTTCCTTTGAGAACTCTTGCATAACTCTTTTGTTCTATTCCTTTCATCATGGATCTTGAACCTTCCTCAAAATGAACATTTGTGTATACTATTCCATATCTATTATATATGTAACACCTTGTTTCCCCCAGTTTGTAAATATAACTATATTGGGAAAGAGACTATGGAAAACTCAATATGTGTGAATGTTTGATTTGATGGACCTTTGTATAAAAGGTCAATGAATGTAAATTCTGTTATTTACTAGAAAATGGATAAGTGTTTCATGACTGCTAGAAGGCGGGTGTGCTAAAAGAGACCATGAATACCATGAAAGAGATGGTGAAGCGGAACAAGAATGGTTGCGTTAACATCCACCAGACCAATACTTTGCTAGATTTAATTGCTCAGGATCAGAACAACCCTCTGACCCGGGAATGAATTACAGTCAGGCTAGTAGGTGGGAATACCTAATCAAGAGTTAATGAGGGGATGGGGAAGACCGACCATCTATAAGGCTTCCATACCTAACCACAGACTGCAAATTTGCGCCACATGTAATATTGTTGAGGAAGGAAAGAAAGGAATGGCGTGGTGGGTAGAGGAAGACTTGTGAGAAGAGTGTGTTTTGATCACAAGAAATAGAGACTGACTCAGGAGAAGGAGAGTAACCTTTGTCCCTATCTATGACTAAGTCAGGACGAGAGTAACCTTTGTCCCTATCTATTTCTATGTCGGGAGAAGGAGAGTAACCTTCATCCCTAACTTTCATTGAGCCAGAAGAAAAGATTCAATTGCAAAGCGTCATGTTCTATCTTGTGGGTGGCCAGTGGTAAATTTGTTAGGAGTGAATGAGACTATGGTTGGGTGGAAACAGGCACCCCTTTCAGTAGTCACATCACGTCTTTTGGTTCTTCTAAGTGTTTTCATGCTTTGTGTTTTGAAATGGATTAATGAATGACTGCATGTGTGTATACGTTTAAGATTGGCCTCTGTATTGACTTATCGAGTGATGTGTATGTATTTATCTCCCTGAGGACTTATGCTTCTGCTTGATTTTCCATATGCTCAGTTTAACCCTCAAAGGTGTTTTCCCTAGGGAGTTACCTCATAGTTCTAGAGTTGGAGCAATCCTTTTGGCACTTCTACCATCTCGATAATTCCATGAGATTACCCTGCCCTGTTTCAGAACTTAATGTCATGCAAACTAGGAAGTCGCTTCCTTCAAACTAGTATCCTAAGAGACCTTAGGCATGCGCCCACAACCTTGACCAAATCCCGGCTAAGAGTAGAGCTTATAGCCCGAGATTCATCAGAGGGTCCATATTACCAAGGTCTAGGAACCCTACACTAATTTTGAAAGGAGCTATCTCTTGATGGCTTAGGAGCTTCGAGAGCTCGAAGCCCTAGGATGTCAAAATTCACAACTATCAAAATTACCCGAAAGTTGGAGTCGCGAAAGGTTGTGAGTTGTTGATCTGGAGAGTTCGTTGGGGCCCCTTATCGATCGTTTGATCGTCTAGTGGAAGGTTTCACGTATGGTACTTCGATGAAGTTCCACTTCGGGAGGATGGAGATGTTATAGCATCAAACTCCTCGAACACTGAAGTTACGAAGTGAAGGAGAGTCGTAGATTTGGGAGATATCGTCAAGTGCCCCACCTACTGTCCGATCATTCAGGAGAAGGGACCCATAGATGGTACTTCGGCGAAGTCCCTCTTCGAGAAAATGGAGTGGCAGTGAAGCCAAAACCCCCGAAGGTAGGAGATGTGAAGTGATCAGGACCGTTGATCTGGGGATCCTTCGGGTTCTCTCCTAGCCATTAGATCTATGACGAATTCAGCCCGACATTGGCTGCTTCAGGAGAATAAGGATGTTGTAATGTTGAAAAATCTTGAAGGCCAAATTCATTAATTAATGTGGACCGTAGATCTAGGGAACCTTTGGGTTTCTTCCTATCCATTAGAGTTACGATGTAGTCAGCCCGATGCTGACCAAATTCAAGAGAAAGGAGGATTTGTCATCACAAAACTCCTGAACGCTAAAGACCAAAGTGACAAGATCCATCGATTTGAGGATGCTTCAAGACTCTTCCTAACCGTCAGATCTAGGTTGTAGTCAGCTCGATGCTGACCAATTTTGTGAGAAAGGATGAGTTTGCATCGGAAAACTCTCGAACGTTGAATCCCTAAAGCGACGAGAGCCATATATCTATGGGTCTACATGTCTGGATCTTGACTATGAGATCTGAGGGATGTTAGAAGGATGTCATTCTAGAGTGACATGGTGTAGTGACGTCAACCAAGGTGAGGTGGAACCACGATAGACATGCCACGTGTCAACTAGATTTTTGCGTATCACATATCTTATATACCCACTAGAACGTTGCATGTGCCACCCCCCAATGAGGGTGCGTGTCGCCCTTGTCCCTTCCACATGTCATCTCGTGGTGTGTGCCCACCTAGACAAAGGGGTTGGTTAAGTGGTCGGGACTCCTGGACTTCAGGAATCCAGGGGATTTTGGGTGTAGTATGGTAGAGAGACCAAAAGGCTCAAAGGCCAGAGTCACGTGCCAAGCTTACAAGACTTTGTAAGTTTGAAACTTTGGGTGGTCTCGTGCGTAGATAGAAAAGAGGCATGAAGCGTTGAATTCCTCCATAGTTGATATATGAGAAAGATATTAAGTCCAATCATGGGATCATACAGTGGATGGTCTTCCACCATGGAGGATGAAACTTAGAAACAACACGTGTGAGGTGGATCCACGTGGGCACCACATTTCCCTCAACCAACGAATGCCTAAAGAAATTTGGGAAGCCATAACTTGCAACCCAAAGCTCAGATTTGAGCCTGGTAACAGTCATTAGAATGATACTGGTGAGTATAAAAGGATAAATACCTTGGATAGAGGATCTAAGATGTTAATGAGAGAGAAATGTTGATGTCCCATCCCTATTAAATTTACTCGGGGGTCAGGTGTGTTAGAAATTGGTATCAGAGCATGGTTACAACACTTGGCCTGCTTGGGCTCATGGACGAATTGCTTAAAAACCATGTTTAAAGGACTGTTAAGAGTGACACCCTACCTTATCTCTTTCCTAAAGAGTTTGTTTAAACCTTTATTGAAGAAAAGAATGAAAACTTTCTACTCTGTGTGTGTGTATTTAAGAAATATGAATTGTGTGTTGTTCATGAACTAATATACTATTAGCTAGAAACAAGTGTTTTGTCAGCACTCAAGCAGTCAGTAAATTGTGGGAAACTAAAAGCATAAAGGATGGTGACACACCATGAAGTGGGGTATGGCTCCCACAATAGAGATGAAGAATCTGATGAGAGGAGGGTTGTGGAGACCTCTCTAGATCTAGCTGAAAATGTAAGGAGCCTCATGGCCGAATTACAAAGTTGCAAGGCCGACAACAAGAGATTGATAAAGAAGAAAGAAAAAAAAACATAAATTAATGCAGTCTTGTTGTAGAGCTTATCCGACATAAAGAGGCTGTTGCAGCATGGACCCGCAACCAGTCAGGTGGACCGACAACATACAAAGAGAATTCAAAGTCCACCAGAGATATGAAAATGTGGTCCCATAAGTGGCCACACTAGGAGGAGTACCTCGAGGAAGGTCCAGCCTAGAGACATAGGACACTCATCAGGAGAGTCCTCTAGAAAGGAAGCTGGCAACTTTGAGGGATCTTCTAGTAGCAAATCTAGCTCATATTCTCAAAGGAAAGGAAAGAAATGGAAGCAGTCCAAAGGTCGTGATCCTAAAGATTTCAAGAAATCCAAACCACCCTCTTTAGGCAGAGAGATTAAGAAAGGGGAAGAAGCAGAAGCTTGGCTACTTAGTTTAAAGAAGTATTTCAGAGTCTATGACTACTCTGAAACCTTGAAGGCTATAATATCCATCTTCAACCTGAATGGAAAGGCTTCCATTTGGTGGGAAGACCTTAGGAATGTGAAACGGATCCATGAGAATGAATTATCATGGAAACAACTTGAGGAATACTTCAAGAAGAAGTATATGTTAGATAAATACTTTGACGAGAAGACTAAAGAGTTCTATGAACTCAAGCAAGGACAACTCACCATAGAGGAATATATCAATAAATTACATGAGATGATAAAGTATGTACCCTACATAAAGGATGAAAAGGTAAAAGTGTAGCGATTCATTAGTGGGTTACCTTAGTCCTACCGAAACAGGATTGAGTTCGATGAGACAAATACCTTAGAAGATATTATCTAGAAGGCAAGGTATTGTTATGAATAGTTCGGGAATCAGACAGAACCTCGCGAGGACTAGAAGAAGAAGAATGGTTTGGGATTCAAGAAAAATGGGTTTAAATCCTCAAGATTTAAGAACTATGGGAAGAACTCTAGGATGATCCTTCCTACTAAAAGTGTGTATCAGCAGAATTTCCCCTTAGAGTGGAAATAAACCTTTTGGAGCAACCTCGGGAAAGATTGACAACACAAAGAAAGAACCCTTGAAATATTGGGGTTGTGGAGAAGAGCGTCTGCTGAGGGATTTTCCACACAGACAGGAAAACGGTAGGAGATTCTACAATATCCAAGAATCTACCACATTCAATGATGTGGCTAGGAGCATGCCACGGATTGATGCAGCCTTGGATAATAAACAAGTTGACCACCAAGCTTCAGTGGTGGAGATGAAAGGTATGATCACCAACCATCTAGTTTCTATTTTAATTGACCCTAGCTCTAATCTGAGTTATGTGGCCCCTCAGACTGTTGACAAGTGTAAACTATAACCAATTAGACATGTTAAGCCATGGATGGTACAACTAGCCACTAGGACCAAAAGAAAAGTAGCAGAGGTCATACCAGCTTGTAAATGCATATGGATTGCCCACCCAAGCAACCCTTTACATACTTCCCCTGGGATCTTATGACCTATTGATTGGTATGAACTGGTTAGCTACTTATAAACTGAGTTGGATTGTTACCATAAAACTTTAGAATGTGTAAATGAAGAAGGGAGAAATATAACCATCCAAGGGATTCATAAGCCTATCTTAGTGAGACGAATATCGACCCTTCAAATGAAAATGTATTGCAGAAATGGATGTAATCTATATGCAATACAAGTGTTGGAATCTATTGAGGATGACAAACCAAACCTAGAGGACCACTCCATATTAAGAGAGTATAAAGACATGTTCCCCGAAGAGGTATTGGGTCTACCTCCTAGAAGAGACATTGACTTTGCGATAGAACTTGCACCAAGAGCAATGCCAATATCTAGAACGCCCTATAGGATGAGTACACTATAGCTAGTTGAACTCAATATACAACTAAAGGAGATGATCAAAAAAGGCTACATCTGGCCCAGTGTGTCTCCATGGGGAGCACTAGCCATTTTTGTGAAAAAGAAGGATGGCAAACTCTGATTGTGCATAGACTATAGAAAACTCAATAAGACAACCATAAAGAACAAGTATCCCTTGCCAATAATCGATGACTTGTTCAACCAATTAGGGGGTGCTTCCATTTTCTCAAAGATTGACTCAAGGTCTGGATACCATCAAGCCTGAAACAAGGATGAAGATATCCGCAAAACAACATTCAGAACAAGGTATGGTCACTATGAATTTGTGGTGGTACCATTTGGATTAACCAATTCTCCCGCCGCTTTTATGTGTTTGATGAATAATGTACTCACAAATCCATAGAAAGATTTGTGTTGGTTATCATTGATGATATCCTAATCTACTCCAAAAACAGACAAGAGCATGAAGAACATATTAGACTTTTACTTAAAGTACTAAGAGAGCATCATCTCTACACTAAGTTTAGCAAGTGTGACTTTTTCCAGAAGCAAGTCCATTACTTAGGCCATGTTATTTCTAAAGAAGGAGTGGTAGTATACCCTGACAAGATTAGTTCTATCATGGAATGGATGACCCCAAAGGACGTATCTAATATCACATCCTTTATGGGATTAGCATAATACTGTAGAAGGTTCATAAAAGTATTTTCCAAGATTGGTTGTCGAATCAATGCCCTTCAGAAAAAGGGGGTTAAGTTCACTTGGACAACAGAATGTGAAGAAATATTTCAAGCACTGAAATACCTTCTAACCCATGAGCTCATGCTAAAGATTGCAGACACTGAAAATGACTTCCTCATGTGCATCGATGCCTATAAGGAAGGACTTGGAGGAGTCCTTATGCAAGAAGGGCCTGTAATTTTCTACGAATCCAAAAAAATTGAATGAGCATGAAATCAATTATGTGACCCATGATATAGAGTTGGATGTCATAGTGCGCGCTTTAAAAATGTGGAGGCATTACCTCCTGGGTAGGAGATTTGTACTTATGATAGACCATTGTGGTTTGAGGCACATGTTTGATCAACCAAAACTCAATGCCAGGAAAGCTAAGTGGATGGCTCTCCTTAGTGAGTTTGATTTGGAAATCAAACACATCAAAGGAAAGGAAAATAGGGTGGTCAATGATCTTAGCAGAAATGTGAAAATGATTCACCTGGCAGTGGTAAGAACCTATGAAATGGATGTTAGGGACAGAGTCAGGAATGCACAATAAACAGATGCATTTTTCAAGATCGTGACCTCATACCTAAGGTAAGGGCCTACAGGGATAAAGTATGAAGGCTATCATATGATCAATGAAGGCTTGTAGAATTATAGAAATAGATTGTATATCCCAAGTTGTGATGACTTGAAGAGGTTCATAATGGATGAACTACACAAGAGACCATATACTAGTCATCCAGGTTATCAGAAAATGATCATGACCACTAGGAAACAATTCTATTGGCCTGGATTGAAAAAGGACATAGCTGACTATCTAGCTAAGTGTCTAGAATGCCAACAAGTTAAGGAAAAACATCGACACCAAGCAGAGTTGTTACAACCTATACTAATTTCAGAATGGAAATGAGAAACCATCTCCATGGATTTCATCATGGGATTACCAAAATCGGCCAAGAAGAATGATGCCATCATGGTAGTGGTGGAAAAATTGAGCAAGTATGCTCACTTTTTCCATGTCAAATCAACTTGTAAAGAAATATATATTTCCAACATATTCATGAAGGAGATACTCAGACTGCATGGCATGCCTAGGGATATTATATCTGACAGAGACACAAAATTTACTTCGAGCTTTTGGAAATCCTTCATGGCTAATTGTGAGACTAAATTATTTTTTAGCACAACCTATCACCCTCAAACTGATGGAAAAATAGAGAGATCAAACCAAATATTAGAAGACATGTTAAGGATGCATGTAATTCATCATCCAAAGAAGTGGGAAGACTACCTTCCATTCATCATCCTAAGAAGTGGGAAGACTACCTTCCATTGGTAGAATTTTCCTACAACAACGGTTATCAAGAGTCACTAAAGATGAGCCCTTTTGAAGCCCTCTATGGTGTTAGAAAAACAGGACCATGGATCAATAAAATAAAACAAATGCAGAAACAAAACACAGAAGACACACAATACAAGAGAGACACAGATTTACGTGGTTCACCCAGTGTGGGCTACATCCACTAGAGAAATTGCCAGGTCCTTCCTTTATTGTTATCTAGCAAATGAAGGGATATAACCTAAAGCAAAACCCGTTGTAACTTCCTCTTCTTTCTCTCACAGTCTCCTCTCTCAGAATACAATATTCACCACCATCCATAGGCGCGATACATTTCCCTCATAAAAGAGGGTTTCCTTCTAGGGCAAAAAACACTAACATAATCTCTACCGTTAGATCTGCGACCTTATAATGAACGGTCCAGATTTACAATGAAATTACAATATACTTTTACAAGGCATTTTTTTACTTCGGGGCCTTCACCCCTGAACCCCCCACTGGGAGCCCGCTTGCCCCCAGACCCCCCAACCAGGGGGATAGGCCCCCTGGACCCCGCAGAGGGGGTATTCCCCCCTCTGCACTCCCCCACATGGAAGAGTGTACATATTTGTGGGGTGTAAATACTTCATGGGGTATAAACACGGCTGAAAGTAAAAGACCTATAAATCAGGAACATAATTAGGCTCCACAACCAACAATCTCCTACTTGGAGACTGATCTCAAAAACTCCACCGTTGTTGTATATGCTGAACTCTGAACCTTCTTGGACCTGGAAAATTTCTCATTTTCATATTCATTCTTGAAGACCAACTGAAATTGAGCAAGAACTCAATTTCTCCCTGGTTACTCCCTTTATTAACATGTCTGTAGGATTCTGGCTAGTGTGTATCTTTTCCAGCTTCAATTGTCCATCTTCCAAGGTGGATCGTATGAAGTGGTACCTCAACTGTATATGCTTAGTATTTGAATGGAAGGCTGATTTCTTTGCAAGGTGAATGGCACTCTGACTGTCACAGTACAACTTTTTGTTCTCCTGCTTCTTTCCTAATTCCTCCATAAACCTTTGTAACTGAATCATCTCTTTACTAGCCTCTGTAGCAGCAACATACTCTACCTCTGTTGTTGAAAGTGCAACAACCTTTTGCAGTTTTGAAATCCAACTTACTGTTGTTCCACCTATAGTAAAAACATACACTGTGGTGCTCCTCCTGTTGTCTTTATCACCTGCCATATCTGAATCAACATATCCCTGTAGAAAAGTGTTTGAACCTCCAAAACATAATGCATGTGTAGTAGTACCTCTCAAATACCTGAGAATCCACTTTACTGCCTCCCAA
>ML782043.1:491824-505916 GCA_009831015.1 Picea engelmannii
AAAACAGGACCGTGGAGCAATAAAATAAAACAAATGCAGAAACAAAACACAGAAGACACACAATACAAGAGAGACACAGATTTACGTGGTTCACCCAGTGTGGGCTACGTCCACCAGAGAAATTGCCAGGTCCTTCCTTTATTGTTATCCAGTAAATGAAGGGATACAACCTACAGCAAAACCCGCTGTAACTTCCTCTTCTTTCTTTCACAGTCTCCTCTCTCAGAATACAATATTCACCACCATCCATAGTTGCGATACATTTCCCTCATAAAAGAGGGTTGCCTTATAGGGAAAAAAACCCAACATAATCTCTACCATTAGATCTGCGACCTTATAATGAACGGTCCAGATTTACAATGAAATTCCAATATAGTTTTACAAGGCAATTTTTTACTTCGGGGCCTTCGCCCCCAAACCCCCACTGGGGGCCTGCTTGCCCCCAGACCCCCCAGCCGGGGGGATAGGCCCCCCAGACCCCGCAGAGGGGGTATCCCCCCTCTTCACTCCCCCGTGTGGAAGAGTGTACATACTTATGGGGTGTAAATACTTCATGGGGTATAAACACGGCTGAAAGTAAAAGACCTATAAATCAGGAAGATAATCAGGCTCCACAACCAACATATGGTAGATAGTTGTTGGCACAGAGGCAGACTCAGGGTTCAATGCTACAACAACACACCAACAAAACTCTAACTACCAGCCCTTTCAGAAACACCTGTGAAGTTGATGAAGTCTCATTCGAGGTAGAGGCAGGGGTGGTTGCAGGACTCAGGTGTCTGCAACCTTAGCTAGGACACAAATCTATGATTGTAATACTCAATTGAGCACTTAGCACCGACAGTTCTTCAATATCTAGCCACTATCTAATCTACAGATAAAACAGATCAATGCATCATTCTTTCAGATCTAATGTATCTAAGAACTTATCATATAGAAGTAGGTTAGATCTAATAGATTTAGGAACTAGCACATTCATATAAGTCAGATCTAACATCCATATACATCATTAGCACAAAGCATAAAAAAATCTATCTATCTATATCAGAGAACTTAGCAAGTAAAGACATAAACACATCAACACATTGCACAAAGCAGAGAAACACAACATATACATGGTTCACCACCACCCTGGGGCTACGTCCACCAACTCTTCTTCTTTATTAGCTTCTTCAATAGGTTACATGCATAGAGCCTCGAAACCCTACTCCGCTTAGGATAGGAGATCTACGCAACTCACTAGATCCTCTTTCCCCAAGTAGATCTAAGCACACAGCCTTCCATAGCCTCTTACAAAGACTTTCACTTAGCTCTGCAAGTCTCACACAGTATGCACAGAGCACTTACAATCCTTCAATCACATAGATCTAACACTTAACCATTCGTAACTCCTCTCTTCTTACATTTCCTAGACATCTATTTATACTTTACAAAATAGGCCTAAACATGGGTAAACCCATGGGTCGACGTCCCATACCCATTACATAAGCTCAAATCCCAAAAATGACCCAAAAAGGGTCTGAGATCCTGCGATCGCTGCTTCATCTTGCGCTCCTCCTTCGACAGGCTGTCGAAGTCCCAAAATAGGTCAAACTTGACCAAGGATCTCCCAAAACATGGTCAAGGGCCAACATGCCCCTGACACTCACCTGTGACTTGTCCTGAGTCACTCTGATCTGGGTAGTTCTGCTTCAAAATCCTCAAGATTGGCTTGAGCTTATTTGACTTGTTGTTGTGCCATGGCCTCTTGTTCAACGAACTCTTGGATGACTGCATCATTAACAGGTCCCTCCAGGCACTGTTCAACTACAGTGACAACGTCCTCCACTTCTGCTCCTCGGCCTTCGACCTTTGTGAATAATTGGTAAGACTTATCTTATACAGGTTGGAGCCTCTGAGTTACTTCCATAACTATGCTCTAGATAGTGTGGATCTGTTGTTGGGAGGTGCGTTTCTCTTGGGAGCGCTTCATTCTTTCCATAACTAAAAAGGGATTCAACTGTGATTGTATCGTTTCAACTTGATACTTCACCTCTTGGAGCTGCGAATACAGTGCCTTCAGTTCTGGATTCTCAGTGAGTTTCTCATAGGTTTGGGCACTACAATCAGTAAGTTGCTTACATTCCATAGCAAGGGATTTTATTCTCTCAAATTCACTTCAAGTAGTTTCTTCTCTTTGATCCCTTACATCCTATGGAATCTCAACCACTACATGGAGCTCTAAGTCTGCTATGCATTGTTGTCATTGTTGGATAGCTTCTATGAGCTACTCTACTTGCTTCGTGACTCAATCCTCTACCTTTGTTTCTACGACTGTCACAGAGCGAAGTTCTCTGCTAACCGCTTCTTTCACTTCGAGTTGGTCCGTGAGCAACTATTCTTTTCCTTGTTGTATCTGTGATTTTTTTTCATTAAACTTTTCTTGGAGAGAAATATTTTCTTGTTCTACAGCTTGGCGCTTCTCTACAAGTACTCCTTGCACTTGCTTCAAGGCCTAGGTGGCCATTTTTATTTCTTCTTGTGCTCGTCCAAGGTGAGCTTTCACTGTATCAGCTAGTTGGTGGAGTTGGGATGGATCATCTCCCAACTCTGGTTCTCCCAATGGTAGGGGCACAGTGGAGACTACACGATTGTATTGAATGGCCCGTTGTACCCCTCAGAGTTCGATTTCAATTCTATCATACATTTCCTCCTACTTCGCTCCTTGTTTCTCTTATATTTCTAGTGAAGCATCATTCAGGGCTATGATGATGAAGTCAAAATCATCGGAGGTGAGGAATGTTGGGCACTTTAATTGTCTAAATGAATAGAAAATTAAGGTGTTCAATATAAATTGTCAACCCAAGGAAGTTTGTTATTTCAAGATAATTGTGCACAGTCTATGCTAGATTATGGAAGCAACACTAATCTAATTGTAGTAGGGAAAAAGAAACAAAAATGATCACTAACACAATTATGCTGACACAGTTGGAGTTCTACAGAATTGAAATCATAATTTGAAATATAAACCAATGAGTGTATAAGAATCCTGGATTACCTACTCTAATCTAACTTTCTATTTTACTTTTGTAGGAAGAAGTTCTCTACTAATTGCAAAAAGAAATATACTTAGTGCAAGAAAGTAATTCACACTTTTATTTTCTTTTACTTGAAAATAAGATTTTAATCTAATGCAGAAAAAGGGAAAGTAGTTCTCCAGCAGTGTTCAGCAATTGACTTTTAATTCTCATGAGACAGATTTATGTGCATCTAACAGGAAGGAACTAGATTGTAACAACAATTGTATTCTAGAATTGTTTAACAGATAAACCATTCACATTAAAGCAACTATTCTGGAATTCAAAACAGAGGGGAATCTGTGAGGAAGGTGGGCCCTTTCCTTCTCATTGAATCCTCTCAAAGAAATAGGCTACAGTCTGCTAAAGAATTTCAATCCACTCTTCTATTGATTTGCCACAATGTTTGTGTACAATAAGCTTTACTTCACTTCACTTTCTCACAGTCAAAATCTGTCCCCCTGATTAAAAAATCTTTGTTATTTAAAGTCAGAGTCATTCAGTTAAAACAAAATCAGAATAGCCTTGAGAATCCCCGATTCTCAATCTGTTCATATGATATCATTAATACAAGATCTAGAACTAATCTTGTAAGTTAAAACATGTAATAGTAGGTGTAGCAGCTTTCAGGATCAGTGGAATTTGTTGCAACAGTCGTATAACAGTAGAATCAGTGGCATTTGTTGCAGCAGTCGTGTAACAGAAGAACCAGTGGCACCTGTTGCAACAGTCATGTAACAGCTTCCAGTATTGGCACATAGCTGTAATAGCTTCCAAGATTGACACATAGTTGTAACAGCAGCGACCATTCTTTAAGACTTGGATGTTCTATACATTTCGATTATTAGTTGAATCATTTTATGGGTAAAACATGTGAACGTTACCAATCAAACATGATAAGTAAATGAAAATATAAAATCAAGATAAATGATTCATACCTTGGGAAAAAAAGGACTTAGCACACATTATAATAGGCATTAGCTTAGAGATGATAAGGTTGAATAGAAAAAAGATGTGATGAAAAAGGGACATTTCTGGGTCCTAACATGCCCCCCAACTGAATACATTGCATGTCCTCATGCAAAACACATTCAAACCTTACTCTGTAGCTGAATTAGGGAACTGGCTCCTCAAGTGCAAAACTGCTAAGATAAATTGCTAAGTGCCTGTATGGAAAAATGTTGTGTTAAAAATAAAAGATGTGGTGTCATCAATCGGTATAAGTTTCTTTGTCTTGAAGAACAGAATCAGTTTGAGTTGTTTGACTAACAACTCATGAGGGAAACATAGGTTCTTGTTTGAAAGTTGTTGGTAAACCAACAGCTGCCTTATGACGTTGAGATCTCCTCGGTTGTGATGTTCTATGTGTAGCAGTAAGTGCATGTTTAGTCTTGACTGAGAGAGTTGTTGGTCCTTCAGCAACCAACACTTTTACTATCGTATAACCTGCCTCAAATTAAATTTTTCCATACTCAAAGCACATGAGTTCTTTATTTCTTTCCATAACATCTATTGTCACTGCTAGAATATCCAAAACTATCCCTTCTGGATTCTTCTGTCGAGAAGTCTCCACTTCTTGTTTCAGGGTATTTAACTCTTCTTTGAGGCTTTCATTCTCTATTATGAGTGCAGTATTTTTGGATTTTTCTGTATTCCTTATCTTTCTCTCAGTTTGGGAAAACAGTTGGGCAAGTGGTACATCCTCGGTATTATTTGTAACTAGTTCTTGTGGAGCAGTTATGCTGTCAATAGTTGTTTTTGGTGGAACAATTGTTTCTTGTGTAATAGTTGGGTCAGTCATGATTGGTTCTTGTGGAACAGTCTCATCTTGGACAGCTAGTTCTTGTGGAACATCTTCATCCTGCATGACACATTCTTGTATACCAGTCCCATCGTTTGCAGTTGTCTCTACTGGCACTATTAGTTCACTGGAAGAGATTGGTTCTTGTGTGACAGTCCCTTCATCAACCATAGAGGATAACGGACGAAGAATAGGAATATCCCATTCCATATCTTTCCATCCAATTGTTGCTTCCACAAACCTGGTAGACCTGGTTTTCCTCCTAGGTAAAATAGAAACAAAAGCATAGGCTTTCTTCTTCGTTGTTGGAGGAGGAACAAAATGTTCTTCCTCAACCACACAAGTAGGAAATTATGGTATACCTGGGTCTGTTATGATCTGTACATCGTTACTTGAAGTATGATGAACATAATCATTAGGTGAAGCCAATGATTCTGCTGTGATTGGAGTACATTTAGTCTAAGTTGAGAGAATAGTTTCTTGAAGTTCTGGGCACAAATTAAAACATGGTATACGTATCTCTGTAGAGTTCTTTATCGCAGCAGTAGAAGGGTTCTAAGTTGTTGTTGATATAATTGGGTCAAGGTATTTCTGACATTTTCCCTTGAATGGACATTTTATTTTATGAGATAATCCATCGGCTATGATAGTAGGGCTTGGAATAGTTTTTGCAGCAATAGGTGGCTCTGTCATTGCAACAACAGAAGGGGTAGTTAGACTTGTTGTTGCAGTGGACCGTTTTAACCTTGTGCGCTTTCTAGGTGATCTAGATACAGGAATAGGGGTTCTCTGTTTAGGAGAAGGGGGTAATTTTTCAATAACACCTATCGTGGCCAAGGGCTGTGACACATGGCTCGATGTATTAGCTGGTTGTTCCTCATTTTGAGCGATAACAGCTATAGGCTATGTCAATTCAATTCCATCAAGGCTTGTCTAGTTGTTGCTAGGATGGTTGTGGGTTGTGTGTTTACTTCTCTGGGTCGTCTTACGGGTAGGGACAATAGGGGTTTGGACTGCTATTGCAGCCAAGGGCAGAGACTTAGGAAGAGTTCCAATCATATCTATAGGTATAGAAGGTGGTTGGTCTGCTACAGTAGGTAATGGGTTATTGGAAATGTGCATACCTTTTTGAATTAATAGTCCGATGAGTCTGTGATTATAAAGGTAGTTCTTGGGGTTTTTGGATTTTTTTACAAAATGAGCCATGTTGTTCAATGAATGGAGGAGAAAATAAGGAATGTTTATGAATTTCGAATGTCCCAGATGTGATAATAAGATGAAATCATAAAAATAAACAACTTGGTACCTGCCTTCGCAGGTAATGTACCTTTTGACAAACTCTGCAACTTTCCCCCATGGATCTGGTAAGGAATTGACATCCGCACCTCGGCCTTTTGTCCTAATTTTCTCATTGTCAATGAGGAAATCCTTCTAAGCATCCACAAGATGTGTTTTTCTGTTAAACCATCGGTCTCTTGTTGTTGGCAAACCTGTGACAGCAGCAACGCTTTCTTATGATACTCGAATCCTTACGCCATTCACCATTGAATATCCTTCAATGAGATTTTGACTAAACTCCAATACCTCGTCCTCATTAAACCCCTACAACTTCTTAAAATACGATATCCAACCAGCCTGGAGAAATATTGGGTAGGCCTCTAGGTGTAACAACAAAGTGTCCAAATTTGCGGGTTCATACCTCACAACTGATCCTCCCATGATGTTTCTTGAGAGTCTAATAGGCATGTAGGAGGAGAGACTAGCACCTAAACCAGAAACGCAGCCGGTTCGAACGTGGTTTGCATGTAGAATACAATGTCTCTGCAAAAAGAAGTGTGGTTGAAAAGTTGGTGAAGGTGAGTATAAAATACCATTTGTACAGCTAGATTTGGATTCCCCCAACTAATTGGATTGGCTCCAGGTGGATCAATTTAGCACAAGTGGTGAGAAAACGGGAAAGCGTGATTTTATATATTCATTAATTTAACACGTAGGATTAGTCACATACCTCATATCTTATCGCACATAATGGTCTATCGGAGTAATCGTGCTATCCAATCACCATCTAAGTTGCATGGAATAGTTGACATGATGAAGGATAGTGTGAGAAATGACAATATGACAACTGGAGTAGAGATGGAGTCCTTTCTGGAGATGATCAGTTGGAAATCGCCCAATGTGAAGTCAAGTAATGATGAAACAACACTTTCGGACAGAGAAGGCGAAAAAAGATAGCTGCAATATTAACAAATCAACGGTGTTGCAACATGTAAAGAGTGTAGAGCTGGAGTAGCAATATTTGGCAGAAATGCGAAAAAGAAAGAGTGAAGTGGCAAGAAAGAATAACAGCAATCAGTGTATCAGTAGGTACTTTGGCCAAAATGGCGGAGGTAGGTGTAACAACAAATGAAATGGTTGGAAAAGAAAATGGTGTAACCGCATGAAAAGTGACCATTGTGTAATAGTAGGGAAATTGGCCAACTTAACGGAAATGGGTGTAACAACAAGAAAATTGGAAATGGGTGTAACAACATGGAAATCAGCCAATTTATCGGAAAAGGGTGTAACAGCAGGAAAATTGGCCAATTTATTGGATAAGGGTGTAACAGCAGGAAAATCGACCAATTTGTCTGAAATGGGTGTAACAACATGGAAATCGGTCAATTTGTCGAAAAAGGTTGTAACAGTGGGAAAATCGGAAAATTTATCGGAAAAGGGTGTAACAGCAGGAAATCGACCAATTTGTCTGAAATGGGTGTAATAGCATGGAAATTGGCCAATTTGTCTGAAAAGGGTGTAATAGCTAGAAAATCGGAAATGGGTGTAACAGCATGGAAATCGACCAATTTGATAGAAAAGGGTGTAACAGCAGGAAAAACGGTTGAATGCTACATCACTTAGTTTTTAGGAAGTTTTAAACTACCATCAACTAATCGTTTGACACCTTTTCTATATTCATCCTTGTTTTTCATCAATTCACCTGCACACACATAACTGCCTCATACCCTTCAAGGCTGAATTTATTAGCATAGTAAAAAAGATAAAACAAAAACAGAGAAATTTAAATTTTGTTGAGTTTACTTATATACAAGGTCTGAGAAAAATAAGTCCTAAGGTTCAAAAGGGGGAGGATCAAGCTATGTTCCTTTTAAGAATTGAAAACCTATATCGACGGAACATCTAGATTTGACTTTTGCCTTGAACAGTGGACACTGATACAGGTGCAGGCGATGACCATTTGCATGTAACTGTGTATCGGATCCATCAATAGTTATCAACCTGACTGTCCCATTGGGAAAAATAGTGTCTACCTCATAAGGTCCTAGCCATCGTGTACGCATCTTACCCTGAAATTATTTAAAGCGTGAATCATACAACAGAGCCCAATCTCCTTTCTGGAATAATTTCTTCTTGATGACTTGGTCATGTCATTTTGTTCTCTGTTGTTGAATCACCAAGGTTTGATGAATAGCATCCAAACACTTTTCATCAAGATCATTGAGCTATTGCGGTCTAGCCTTCTATGCCATAGGCAAGTCAAGGTTGAATGTTGATGCAGTTCTTAAGGTTTTGATTTCGAATTCAATGGGAAAAACAGGGCTTTTTCCGTATACCAGCTCGTAAGGAGAAAAACTAGTTGTGTTTCTCCAAGTATTTTGGTAAGCCCATAGAGATTCATGCAATCTGTCTTGCCAATCCCGATGATGTTCTCTCACTTTTTTAGTAAGAATGGCTTCGATAACTTTGTTGGTACTTTCCACCTGGCCATTGCCTTGTGGATGGTATGGAGAAGCTATTCTATCTAAAACATGATATTTACTGAGTAGGGCTTCAAGTTTATGTGATGTGAAAGGAGGTCCTCCATCAGTTATTAATTCTCTGGGAACTCCAAACCTAACAAAGATATCTTCAAATAAAAATGCTAAGACATATTCTTCTAAGGCCCTAATGAGTGCTTTCACCTCGACCCACTTGGTCATGTAATCTGTACAGACCAATATATATAATTTTTTATTAGAAGGTGGGTTAATGGGCCCTATGAAATCCATGGCCAATCTCTCAAAAGGATCTAACACTACCTGAGGCTGGAGAGGCATCTCATCCCTATGATTTGGCTGACCTATTCGTTGGCAACTGTCACAAGTTTGAACGTATTACTTGGCATCTTGAAATATGGTGGGCCAAAAATAGCCCATCCTTAAAATTTTATGCCCGGTCCTTTTATCAGCAAAATGAACCCCACAAGGGCCATCATGGAAAGACTTTATAATATCATACACTTCATCATCCCTTACACATCTCCTGATTTCCTGATCTAGGCCTGTGTAGAAAAGGTATCCTCCTATCCAACTATATCGAGCACTATTCTGAATAATCTTCCTTCTTTCTCGAGGAGATAAATGGGGAGGTACCTTCCCTACAACCAAATAATTAGCAATGTTTTCATACCAAGGTGAGTGAGAAGATACTACAAACAAATATTCATCTGGAAAGGAATCATCAACAGGTAAATTATCATCATTTATATGTAATCTTTAGAGAAAATCAGCAACCACATTTTCTTTTCCTGGTCTATCTACTATAGTGATGTCAAATTCTTGTAGTAGTAACAACCATATTGTTACTCGGGCATTAGTAATAGATTTATTCATTAGATATTTAATTGTTGTATGATTAGTATGAATAAAAGTAGGATATCCAATGACATAATGCCCGAATTTATTGATTGCATAAACTACTGCTAAGAATTCTCTTTCAGTAATTGTATAATTTAATTCAGCAAGATCCATGTTCTTGTTGATATAGTAGATAGCATAGGGCTCTTTGTCTTCCTGTTTCCCTAGTACTGCACCAAATGCAGTATCTGAGGCATCTGAAGAAATGTGAAACAGAAGGGCCCAATTGGGCCCTCTCAAAATGGGATTTGTGGACAATTTTTGTTTTAGATCTATAAAAGACAATTCACAGTTGTCAGTCCAACGAAAGTCAACATATTTTGTTAATAGAAAAAACAAGGGGAAAGCTAGTTTGGAAAAAAAATTAATGAATCTCCTATAATATCCATCATGCCCTAAAAAACTTCTTACCTCTTTCTGAGTTGACGGAGTTGGAATGTCCAAAATTACCTGGATTTTGGCTGGGTCTACCTGAATTCCTACATAAGAAATGAAGTGTCCTCGCACTACACCCTCGCTTACCATCATATGGAATTTTTCTGTACTTAAAGAAATATGAGACTGTATACATCTTTTGAGCACTTTTTCCATATTATTCAAGGCTTCATCGAAATCAATTCCATAAGGTGTAAATCCATCCATGAATATCTCCATACAATCATTCACCATATCATAAAAAATACCAATTACAGCTCTTTGGAAAGTGGTTGGTGCATTACACAAGCCAAATGGGGGAACCTTGTAAGCAAATGTACCCCAAGGGATGGTAAAAGTGGTCTTATCTTGGTCCTATGGAGAAATTTTTATCTAGTTATAGCCACTAAATCCATCTAAGAAAGAGAAAAAAAATTCCCAGCTAGGTTGTCTAGAACCTGATCAATAAATGGCAGAGGGAAATGATCCTTCTGTGTGGCTTTATTTAGGGATCTATAGTCTACATACACTCTCCATTTTCCATTATTTTTAGGAACAATAACCAATGGTGAGACCCACTCGCTGTCTGATATAGGGTAAATGAAATCAGCATTGAGAAGTTTCTGGAGTTCCTCTTTAACAATTTCTTTAAGGCTTGGATTCATCCTCCTTTGGGCTTGGAAAATGGGTCGGCATTCTTCTTTAATGTATATATGGTGGGTACATATTTCAGAGCAAATGCCTTTCATATCCATGTAATCCCAGGAAAATGCTTCTTTACGGTCAATCAATAATTTCATCAATCGATGAGTTTCAGAAGTGGATAGATTGGGATTGATGTTCAAGGTTTTTCCAGGTTCAATTTATATAGCAATGCTCTTAGAACTGAATTTAGGAAACAATTCAGCTATTTCATCATTTGTTGTTACAACGTTTGTTGTTGCAGCTGAATCATTTTGATTTTTAGTGGTTTCTGAGAACATTTCTGATCTCATGTTTTCCTGAGCGATGGGGTCGAAGACTCTAATCAATCGATGGTGTGTGTTCTGTGTAACAGCAGAGGAGTCACAGATAAAGTAGTTGATTAATTCATCCTCTGTATCCTCTTTGAAACTCAATTTTTTTCCTATGGTTAGCACAGGTAGAGCCCTTTCATCCTCAGTGTCCATCCATAAAGAATTTTCAGGTTCTGCACTGGGTGTAGCATGAGGATACAGGGTCAGTTTTTTTGTGTCATAACCATCGGACATGGTCATGGAACCAGATCTACAACCAATGAAAGCATCAATTGTAGCTAACCATGGTCTTCCTAGAATTAGAGGGTGGCCCCCCAGATAGGTTTTGGGTTGCAAAACAACAAAATCAGCAGGATACTCCCATGAATCCATGGAAATGACTAAATCATCTATTACTCCTTTTGGTCTGATGGTAGAATGATCATCTAATTCGAGAACGGTAGGAGTAGGTCAGACTTGTGTTCTAAGTTGCAGCAATTGTCTAGTTTCTATTGGCATGATGTTAATTTCCACCCCTAAGTCGACTAGCACATGGGGGATAGATGGTTGTCCAATTGTGACAGTGACTGTAGGGTTTCCTGGGTCGCCATATTTAATAGGTGGGGTTTTTCCTAACATCATTTCATACAAATCCCCCACTACATGCACTGTGAGGGGATCCCTGGG
Source organism: Picea engelmannii (assembly GCA_009831015.1). Taxonomy (NCBI): domain Eukaryota; kingdom Viridiplantae; phylum Streptophyta; class Pinopsida; order Pinales; family Pinaceae; genus Picea; species Picea engelmannii. The sequence goes on from ML782043.1 coordinate 503,454, forward strand.
TTTTCTTCCAGGTCTTTTTATACAAAGATCTCTTATAGTCTTAGAATAAATAGGGACATCTCTTATCACTTGCAAGAAATGAATATTAACGTGCAGATTTTTCAATTCTCCTAAGAGATTGAAAGATGGTAATTCCACAAGTTTGGTAATTGTCAGTCTCTCAGGGAATGGTGGGTTTGCTGACTCTATAATAGTTTGGTCAATTTATTTTGTATGAGCAGATGGTCTTTCCCCTAATTCCCTGTCTGATTCTGAAGATGGAGCATCTTCAATTATTGTCTCGACTATTCTCCCTGATCTTAATTTGATTTCATCACAAGGCATAGGAGTAATAGACAAGGTTGGAACATTGTGTATATCTATGTTCTAAATGGCCTGATTATTTGGGTTTCGGTTAGGTTGCACAGGCATCTGAGGTCGTAAAGGAGGATTTTTCAGTGGGGCATTGGGGGGTAACTGCAGCTGTTGTTTCTAGTACTAGGGTTGGAACTGTTGTTGATAGGGGTTCGGTTGGTGATGGTTTTGATAACTGAGTTGTTGTTGAGGGCCTATCTAATATGGGTTCCATTGTCCATGATGATTTTTTTGATGGGGCATAGATAACCATGCATTGGGATCTTGATAAGGGGGTGACATCTGATGTGGAGGGGGAGTGTTCATCTGGCCATATAGTGGTTGATTGTTCCAATAATTAAGTGTTGTAGGAGAGAATTGAGAGTTGATACCTTGACCTCTTGGCTGCCATTGTCTCCTTTGTGTAATTAGATAGACAACCTCTGCTTCCTCATTATTTATCTTCATTGATGCTTTTACTCCTAGCAGAGAGGGACATTGATCAATAGCATGATCTAATTCACAAATAAGACATACCTGGACACTGTTCAGTGGGCACTCCCTTGGTGGATGTTTCTTTCTACATTCTGGATAGAAAATGCACAATGTTTGCTCTGATTCTGCTTGTTTCTTCTTGATCTACAATCTGTCAATTTGTGAAGAAAAAGAGTTAATCATCTATGTTTTGAAATTTTCTAACAGCTTACTTGTTTCTTCTCTTGTTGCTCCTCCATTGTCTAATTTTTGTACCCTTGAAAAAGTGGTATCCTTGGTAGCTGACCTATTCTTTGTATATCCTCGAGAACATATTTTATAGAGGTCTACCTTGTCGTCAAAGTACTCCTTAGATATATCTCCCTTGACAAGCATATTCAGTATATCTAAACAATCTTCTCTAACTTCTTTCAAAAAAAGATTTTTCAAAATGTCTTTACTCACATCCGGATGTCTAGACCTTTGTAGATTATACTAGAGTCATTCCACAAAATCTTCAAGGGTCTCATCCTCCTTCTGAGACATCTTGAATAATTCCTCCCTCCATTCTCTTGTTTGGCACTAGTCTTGGTACTTGTTCAGGAAAAGATGCCTCACCTATACCCATGTTGAAATGTTCTCTCCTCCTAGGCTCATAAACCATCTTAACGCATTACCCTTCAATGTAGTTGGAAATAGTTTAAGATTTTGTGCAGTGGTACTGTAGTCATAGCTTCTACACAAAATGTCAAACTCAAAGAGAAACTCATCCGGATCCTCAGTGGATAATCCATGAAAATTTGGCAGAGATGAGAGAGGTATGTTGTTCATAGGATCCATCCCTCGTGTGGGAACATCAGAAATAGGAAAAACTAGGGTAGAGATATTATTTTCATTATTTACCTTATCTTTGTTGTTTTGTGGGTTCTCTTGGTGGAAATATTCTTCATTATCCCCTTGATTTTCCATATGTTCTCTTTCTCTCCCCTCAATATGAAAAGCATCCCACTCTTCTTTAGTGACTATCCGACTGTTGATCTGATAAATTGTTTCTTATGGATTTTCCTTATTTCAAACTATACTTCCTTGATCTTCAATGTTCTCCAATGTTGCTTGTTGATTTTTTGGTGACAAATATTTATCTTCGACTTCAGCTTCAGCTCCAACCCTTGATGAAAATGATGTTTCAAGAAGGGGTATTTCTAATGACTGAGGATTACGTCTTCTTGGAGGATTTTTAGGGTGAAAAATAGATCCTGAAGAAGAATATGCTCTGGCTATTATTTCATCAACAAATGTGTGCCTTCCCAGTGTAGGATTTCTTCCTCCACATCCTTTGGTACCTGTAGGGTTAGTATTTTGGGGGATATGTCCTCACATTCCTCTATTCATGCAAATAAATCATTCCTTAAAAATAAAAAACTAGTGTGTTGCGCCTCTTTCGTCACCTTGGTGAGAAAAATAGAGGTGCTTGCAAGCTCAGTTGGGTCTACTCAGGAGAACAGCTATAGATAAAAGAGTTAGGGAAAGAAAATAAAACTACAATTAAGAATTAAACTAAGAGATGCAATAAAAACTAAATTCATGAGCATAGGGACATAGAAACAAAAAGAACCAAAAGACCCATGTCACCAATGTTTGAGGCTGATCTATTAG
>ML782043.1:531925-548699 GCA_009831015.1 Picea engelmannii
ACATAATGTTTTCCATGTTTCATTATTGAAGAAATATGTACATGATTCTAATCATATAATTGGTTGGTTTGTGATCGAAGTGGAGCCAAAGGGAGAATTCCTGCCAGAACCTCAATGCATACTAGATAGGAAGGAAACCTCACCTAGGAACCGAACCATTGCACTGGTCAAGGTGCATTGGAAACACTTTGGCCCAAATGATGCTACGTGGGAAATGGAGGATGCCATGAGACAGGAATATCCATTTTTGTTTACTTATGTATATATAGAGCATGTTGACAGATAGAACACCCTGTTTCCTTGAGTTTATAAATATAACTATATTGGCCAAGAGACTATGGAAATCTCAATATGTGTGAATGTTTGATTTGATGGACCTTTGTATAAAAGGTCAATGAATGTAAATTTTGTTAATTACTAGAAAAGGGATAAGTGTTGCATGACTGTTGGAAAGGGGGGTGTGCTAACAGATACTAAAAATGCTATGAAAGATATCATGAAGGGGACCAGGAATGGTTGCGTTAACTTCCACCAGACCAGTACTTTGATGGATTTAATTTTTTAGGATCAGAACCACCCTCTGACCCAAGAATGAATTATAATAAGGCTGGTAGGTGGAAAGACCTCCTCAAGAGCTAATGAGGGGATGGGGCAGACTGTCCATCTGTAAGGCCAGACCTAACCATGGACTGGGAATTTGGGCCACATGATATCTTGTTGAGGAAGGAAAGAAAGGAAGGCCGTGGTGGGCAGAGGAAGACCTGTGAATAGTGCAGAGACGATAGATTGAGCTCTCAAGTTCGAGGAAGAAATGTGAAAAGAGTTTTTTCTAATCATAGGAAATAGAGATTGACTCGAGAGAAGGAGAGTAACCTTCATCCCTATATAGGACTGATTCGGGAGAAGGAGAGTAACCTTCGTCCCTTATCTATTTATGTGCGAGAGGAGAGTAACCTTTGTCCCTAACTTTCGTTGAGCTAGAAGAAAAGATTCAATCTCAAAGCATCGTGGTATAGCTCGGGGGTGGACAGTGTTAAATCCGTTAGGAGTGAGTGAGCCTATGGTTGGGTGGAAATAGGCACCCCTTTCATCAGTTGCATCACGTCTTCTAGTTCTAATAAGTGTTTTCATGCTTTGTGTTTTGAAATAGATTAATGAATGAATGCATGTATGTATACATTTAAGATTGGCCTCTGTATTGATTGATTGAGTGATGTGTATGTATTTATCTCCTTGAGGACTTATGCTTCTTCTTGATTTTCCATATTCTCCAGTTTAACCCTCGAAGGTGTTTTCCCTAGGGAGTTACCTCATAGTTCTAGAGTCGGAGCAAACCTTTTGGCACTACTATTGTCTCGGTAATTCCACGAGATTACCCTATTGTGTTTCAGAAATTAAATTCCTTCAAACTAGGAAGGCACTTCCTTCAAACCAATAGCCTAAGATACCTTAGGATCTCACCCACAGCATTAACCAAATCTTGGCTAAGAGTAGATATTATAGCCCGAGATCCATCAGAGGGTCCATATGACCATGGTCTAGGAACCCTATGCTAAGTCCAAAAGGAGCTAGCTCTTAATGGCTTCAGAGCTTCAGGAGATCGAAGCCCTGGGATGTCAAACTTCACAACTCTTAAAATTACCCGAATTTTGGAGCTGCTAAAGGTTGTGAGTCATTGATATGGGGAGTCCATTGGGGCCCCTTCTTGACTGTTCAATCATCTAGTGGAAGGTTTCGCATATGGTACTTCAGTGAAGTTCCACTTGGAGAGGATGGATATGCTATAGCACCAAACTCCCCGAACACCAAAGTTACGAAGTGAAGGAGATCTGTAGATTTGGGGGAGATCATTAGGAGCCCCACCTACTGTCTGATCATTCAGGAGAAGGGACCTGCACAAGGTACTTCAGTGAATTCCTTCTTCGGGAAAATGGAGTAGCAGTGAAGCCAAAACCCTCGAAGGCCAAAGCCGCCAAGTGACCAGGACAGTTGATCTGGGAATCCTTCAGGTTCTCTCCTATCCATCGGATCTACGAAAAATTCAGCCTAGGGTTGAACGCTTCAGAAGAATGGGGATGTTGTAACGTTGAAAACTCTCGAAGGCCGAATTTGTGAAGCAATGTGGACTGTAGATATAGGGAACCTTTGGGTTCCTTCCTAACCATCAGATTTATGATGTAGTCAACCCAGCGTTGACCAAGTTTGGGAGAAAGGAAGGGTTTGCATCACAAAACGCTCGAACAGTGAAGCTTGAAGTGACAAGAGTCGTTGATTTGAGGATTCTTTGGGACTCTTCCTAACTGTCATATCTAGGTTGTGGTCAGCTTGACACTGACCAACTTTGGGAGAAAGGAGGAGTTTTCATCTCAAAACTCCCGAACATCGAATCCTCGAAGCGACGAGAGTCATAGATCTATGGGTCTACATGTCTGGATCTCAACCATGATATATGAGGGATGTTAGAAGGCTGTCAGTTTGGAGTGACGTGGCATAGTGACATCACTTAGGGTGACATGGACCCATGATAGGCGTTCCATGTGTCTCCTGGATTCATGTGTATCACATATTCTATATACCTACTAGAATGTGACATGTGTCACCCCTCGATGAGGGTGTGTGTCTCCCATGGCCTTTCCACATGTTATCTCATGGTACATGCCTTCCTAGCCAAAGGGGTTAGTGAAATGATCGAGAATCTAAGACTGCGGGACTTCAGGACTCCGAAGAGTTTGGGGTGTAGTATGGTAGAGAGACTGAAAGGCTCGAAGGCCGAAGCCACATGGAAGCTTACAGGACTTCGAAAGTTCGAAACTTTGGGTGGTCTGGTGCGTATATAGAAAAGAGGTGTGAAGCATCGAAGCATGGAAGCACTGAATTCCTCCACAACTGATATATGAGAAAGAGATTAAGTCCATTCATGGGATCAGATAGTGGATGGTCCTCCACCATGGAGAAGGGAACTTAAAAACAACACGTGTGAGGTGGATCCACATGGGTGCCACGTAGCCCTCAACCAATGAATGCCCGATGAATTTTGGGAAGCCATAACGTGCAACCCAAAGCTTGGATTTTAGCCTAGTAGCAGTCATTAGAATTCTACAGGTGAGTAGAAGAGGATAAATACCTTGGATAGAGGATCTATGATGTTAAGGAGAGCTAAATTTTTATGCCCCATCCCTAGGAAAGTTACTCAAGGGTCAGGTGTGTTACACTATATGGCCTTTGACTGTCGATAATGTTTTCTAACAATTGAGAAATCTTCAAGTTCTTAATGAGCTTGTTAACTTCAACTCTCAATGTCATTATTTCCTTTTCAAGATTCTCACACTCAGTTTCTTTCTTTTTTTGATTATTTGGGTTGGTTGTCATTGATGTCAACCCTTGAAGAAGTCTGGTAGCAAATTTCAGTAGCACAAAGGTTTGGGTAATGGACCCAAGTTTGTTTGATGGATAATGGTATGATTTTTGATATATTTGCAGGTAAGAATATTCTATATGGATAGTACATTTCATGCCATTTCTAGTGGTATGTGGAACATCGCATAACTCCTCACGGTTAGAGAGTTGTGGTCATTTGAAGTTGGAGAACCCTCATGAGTCATCTAGAAGCCCCAAAAGGTCAAAGTAGTCAAAGTGGTTTAAGAGATTTTAGAAGGTAAATAATAAATTGAAGTGATGAGTATATTATAAGTCAAAGTGAATACAAAAGAAATTATTTAAATAATAAAGTTAATGGAAAAATTACTAAGTGGACAAGTGGTTAGAAGTGGGTTAGCCCTAAAATAAGGGAAGTGGTTTAAGATGGTTAGAAGGTAACCCCTTGAGGTAAAGTGAAGTGATGAGTGTACTATAATTCAAAGTGGATACAAAATAAATTATTTAAATAATAAAGTTAATGGATAAATTATTAATTTGACAAGTGGTTAGAAGTGGGTTAACCCTAAAATAAGGAAAGTGGGTTAAGATGGTTAAAAGGTAACCCCTTGAGGAAGTTACATGAAAGTATAAATAAGAGGCAAGGCTCTCTCATTTTAATCACACTTGAGAATATTGAATATCTACAAATGATTGAGGTAACCAAAGTATATATAAGATGAATTTCAAAGGGAAGGTGAAGTAAAGAAGGCCGAAATTCAAGGGAAGATAAATTATTTTGATGATGCTTTCTAAGGTATGTTATTTACATGTCATTTCACCATTTTCACAATAAATTTTTTTTCTAGAATGATTCAGACCGTAAAATTGGGAGGCCATTAAGGAAATATATCCAATTAGTTTTGATACAAATTTCATCTTGTGCATCGTTGTAATTTTGGAGTTACACGCCATGGAAAATAGGGTTTGTGGCTAGTCATGAAACTAGTCTAAAACAAGTGTTTCGGGTAAAAATGTCATAACTTATTCATAACAGATCCAAATTTAGTAAGAACAGATGTATTGGTTAGATTGCAGTCTGTAGTACTTTGTGTACAATTTTCAGATCCATACAACAAACATTTTGTGTGGGGCATGCTCTACAAGTTCTCTCTCTAGAATAAGCCAGAATTCAACAAGGTATGTCATTTTTGCTATAACTCCTTTTTTGAGAGGTTCCAAGAAGTAAAATCTGGAGGAATTGCATTAAATAAACTAAATAACATTGTGTACCATTTTCATATCTTTATTCATTACAAGTACATAGTTATAATTATTGCAAGTTAGGGTTTTTGACTAATCCAAAATTTGCCATGTGAGACTAAAGTAAAGTTTAATGAAAATGCTAGTCTCTTGTTGTTAAAGTTAAGGAAGGTTTGTAGGTATGTGATCATATACACCAGGTCTATTATAGTGTTACAAATTAGATTTGGATGCTGAAATTGATGAGGGATTTTGGTTGAGGTACATGTTGGGTACATGGTTGAGACAAGTAGTTGATGAGTTGGCACATACATGAGGTGTATAGTTGATGATGTTGGTACATCTTGATGAGTCATATTTTATGTGTATTTGATGCATTATTGGGACATATTTGGTGAATAGTTGATGCACTCGTTGATGGTACAGGTTGAGGTACAGGTTGGTGCATGGTTGATGCACTTGTTTATGGTACAGGCTAATTACAGGTTGTTTGGTACAAGTTGATGCATGGTTGATGCACTTGTTTATGGTACATGTTGATTACAAGTTTATTGGTACATGTTTACAATAGTATATCTCACAGTGATAGTGTGACAGTGGTTCCATCATTCTACTTCTATGTCAGGGCAATTGGACGGGGCATGGACAGGTGTTGTAGTTGGAGAACATAGGGAGTTTTGGCCTCCTTTTGGTTGTAGCCAAAGAATTTGGGAGTTGGATCTTCCCTTAGATTGAATCCTAAGAAACTAGGGGGTTGGAGCCTCCTTCTAGTTCCAGTTGGAAAAAAAAGGAAGTTGGTTCTTTGAATGAATGTAATTCTTCAAGACATATAAGAAAAATCATTATTTGGTTTTCTCCTGCTTTGGGTTTCCACGTAAAAACATTGGTGTACTGTGTATGTGTATGGTTGCTCATTTGTTCATTGTTTATTTACTTTGCAATTATTGGATGATAATGCTACATTGATATAACACTTGCATTTTATGGAGAAAAATGATTAAATTGATCTATTACTGATTCACCCCCTCTCTCAGTAATCCAACATCTTTATCATCTGTATTGCATAATTATTCCTTTCTCTTACCTTCTTCGAGTTGGGTTTTCAAGAAGACGGTTTCTTCTTTGAATTATGTGTTTTTCTTCCTTTCTTTCTTTATCTTAGTTAAAGCATTGATTAATTCTTCCTCAAGATCCACTTCTCTTTCTTCTTTTCTTTCAGGTGTTATTTTCTTATTTTTTGTAGCTATAAAGAGTACTCTCTCTTATTCACTATTGCTTACATCATCTTCATTAGAGGAAGAACTATCTTCTCTTGAGTATATATTTTTATTGAAGACTTTCCTTCTGTTTCCCCTTTTATATTTCTTTTATTTCTTGGGATCATATTCCTCATCACTATCTAACTTCTTAGCATACAAACACTTATTTTCAAAATGACCAATTTTATCATAATTAAAACATTTTAAGGTAAGCATACCTTTGTACTTTCCAATTCCTTTCTTTAACTTCCTTATGAATTTGGCTATTTATTCATCCTCATATGAATCATCGCTACAGTTGCAATTTGACTTTGACTAGGGGTTTTTCTTCTTCTTTGTCTTCTTGGATGCCTTGAAGGTTGCTTTCGTCTTGGATGGATTTTCATGATTTGTTCTCATGTCATACACTGTAAATATTCCATGTATCTCTTCCATGTTTATCGTACTCAAATATGTTGTTTCTTCTAGGGATGCAATCTTAGGATCACATATCATTAGAAGATATCACAATACCTTATGAACAATTATAGATTCAACAACATTTTCTCCCAATCCTTTAATTATGTTCATTGTTTCATTGACTCGTAAGAAGTAAGATACAATTTATTCATATTCCATCATTTTCAACTGTTCAAATTGACCTCTGTTAGTTTGAAGCTTTGCTTCCTTGACTTTGGCATATCCTTCATAAACATTCTGAAGTTTGTCCCAAATTTCCTTTGCAGAATGACAATGCATAACTTTGACATATAATGAATCAACCACACCATTCAGCATAGCATTTTTAGCCCTCGAATTATTTTGACTTAGTTTCTTTCCATCGTTATTTGTTGGAGGAGTGTTAGGCTCTTTGTATATATCTACTATTGATTACCAAACATTAAATCCATGTGTTTCTACATATGTTTTTATTCTTCTGCACCAGAATGCATAGTTATGTCCATCAAACTATGGTATTCCATTTTTATACATATTGTTGCTCTCCATAATCTACCTTCCAGTGGTTAAAATGTTTCCTAAAGGAACCTTCTCTAATACCAATTGTTGGAATACTCAGAGGGGGGGTGAATCAATATGAGCACTTTTACCACTTTTAACCATAATATATCAAATTCAACCTAATCAACAGTATATCATCAATATATCATCAGTGTATAATGAACATATAAACATAAGCAACATCACATCAAAAACATCACATCAAGTACACAATAAAATAGAATTTACGTGGAAACCCAAATGAGAGAAAACCACATAATGTTTTCTTATATATCAAATAATACATTCATTGGAAGCACCAACTTCCCAATTATCTAGCTGCAACTGGAAGGAGGCTATGACCCCCTATTTACAGGATCCAACCTAAAGGAAGATACAACTCCCTGAATTCTCTGGCTCAAACAAGAAGGAGGCTACAACCCCCTGATTCTCAAGCTCCAACCTAAAGGAAGCTACAACTCCCTAGATTCTCTGGCTCCAACCAGAAGGAGGATACAACCCCATGATTCTCGGGATTCAACCTGAAGGAAGCTCCAACTCCTTGATTCTTCAGCCATGACTAGAATGAGGATACAACTCCCTTTCCTTTCCTTGTCCTTCTGCCCTGGAATATAAGTGTAGATGAAACTATCACTACCATAATCACTACCACTCTCACATCAACATGTAATATGTCAACTTGTCACTATCACTGTGAACCTATCACTATCACTGTCAATGTGACATTGTATCCAACGTGTCACTGTCACTGATACTCAACTAGATTCTCTCACATGGATCATATACAAAGGAAACCTCTAAACTACATGTTCAACATCAGCAATACATGCCTCTACCAAGCATGTTCCAAGATCACCAACAGACCATCACAAGATATGTGTCTCAACCATGTACCAAAGCATGTACCAAATCATCAATTTGTACCATACCAAGCATCAACTGTGCACCAAAATAAGTGCATAAACCATGCACCAACACCTGTACCAAATCATGCATCATCCTTGCAGCAAAACCTATACCAAATCGTGCATTAACCATGCACCAAAATTGTATCTAACTGTGCATCAACCATGCACCATAACCTGTACCATATGCCTCAACCATCAATCATGTACATCAAGACCATACCAAGTACCAATCATGTATCATACCATGTATCAACCATGTACATCAACACTATACCATGTATCAGTCATGTACCATACCATGTGCCAACCATGCACATCAACCATAACAAGTGTCTCAACCATATACCATATCATGTCATACACCATATGCCAATATAACCAATATATGAACCAAAAATGTACCTTATTATATATACCTCAACCAACATGTACCATACATCCAAGATATGCCTCAAGGCATATACCAAATATCACAAACACATTCCTCAAGCATTATCCTCAATATCACCAAGATGCAACCTCATAACACATAGAATAAAATACCTTTTACATCTATAACTAAACTGGTGCCTTTGAACCTGATACATAATCTTGTAGCTTCACCTCATACCTCAACAACCAGGAACAAGCATCCTCCTTCACTTATGTTTTGTCCTCGTGGGATGAAGTCTTCCTGTCACATGGGGCCTCACGTGACATGCACTAGGAAACCCATGGAAGTGCCTCGAAAGACAACCTATGACTGACCCACGAGGGCCAACCAAATTAGGGTTTTACAGAAACCCTTTGTCTCTATAGCTCTGAAACTTTTTCTCTTTTTCCACTCCCTCAGACTTATCATCAGATTCACCAATAGACCAAAATACTAGACCATAACATTCTCACAAGATAGATATTCAATGTAAGTGTATGTTTCTTTATAAGAGACTCCTTGAAGTGTTTATATAATTTTTCATAGTAACCTTTTTTTTTAATCTTAGGGCTTCTAGAAATTTGTTGTCACAACCACTTTACTCATTCATTAATTAACTTGTAATTTCTTAGGGGCTTCTTGACCATTCTTCGGGGCTTCTTGACCATTCTTCGGGGCTTCCAAATTCACAAGGCCATATCTCCCTAACCGTGAGGAACCATGTGGTGTACCACCTATCACCGAAAATGGAACGAAAAGGACTATCCATATATGAGTGTCTTACTTTCATTTACAATGTCCTTCATGTCCATATTCATTAACCAACTTTGGGTCCCATAACCACACCTCCAGGGTGTCATGTAGAATTCATCAAATGCACCCAACACATATTTTGACATCAACCACTGCATCAATGAAAACTAAATCACTATCAATATCAACCACATATCTAGGTATTATGGACTTCTCCAAGGGTTGACATCAATCTCTAAGGTTTGACATCAATGACAACCAATTGTCCAACACATGTTACCCCATGCTGCCAGAACCTTAAGTTCATTTCGAATGATTTTCCAACTCATCTGATGTGTCACTTCTTTTTATCAAGAGTCAAACTGTAAATTATCTCCCCCCCGACGTGATGTATGATTACAAACTCATTTGTGTCACCTTTTCATTACTTAATAAATTGACCATGAGTAATATTTATGAATTTTGATTGGTTTTGCATGTTGTAAAATTAAAATTAGAGAGAGGCAATTCGAAGTAATGCATTTAGGATATTTTCTTATTGATGACTGTGTTGTGTGTTTCTTTGAAGTGTTTTTGTAGGATGCTATAATTAACCTACAGGAATAGAGTATCCTATAGGAAGGAGAAAGTGATGAATTTTCAACTTTTTTTTGTTGCTATGATTTTGATAATTCTTATCATTGTAGAATATCCTTGAATTGATTAAAATACTTTGTTATAGATTTTTTTTATTGTTGTAATTCTACCTATACGAAGCAGGGGATATTGTAGGATTTATTGCAAACAATTCAGAAAATGAGATAATGTTGATGTGGTTTTTTCTTTTGGAGATATGAGATAATGTTGATGTGGTTGTGGTTGTAACAAAATTATTATGTTGATGAAAAATTGACTCTAACTTTTATTGAAGATGACCCTATAGAAATTTTCCATTTTCATGTAGGTCATCATGTAGGATTTCTTGTAGGTCATCCTGTAGGATTTCCTGTAGAACATTTTAACTTCGGAAGGAGGAAAAAAATGAAATTTGGGAAAAATTAAAAAATGCATACTAATGGAGGGGAGCAAGGATTGTTTATGTTGTCCTAATGATAGGTATGGAAAGTGTTATTTATGGAAATGAAGATTAAATGTGTAGAAAAATTTATGAAATTATTACTCCTCTTTTATTGTTGTAGGTGATTTGGAATTATTGTATGCACTCACTGTTGCTAATCTTTTTCTTTTGCAAATTCTTATTGAGATAGGGTGCCTTGGTACCTACAAAAAAAAACATTATTATATAATTTCAGTTTTTTCTCTTCTCTCTTTTTTTATTTTTTCTTCAAGACAAGGGTTCCATTGTTGGTTTTCACCATTGCCATGCCTCATCAAGCCTCTAGGAGGTTTTCCTGATGAGTTTTTTTTTTTTTTTTCTCAAGTATGAGACCACCTCCATGGAGGGTTTCAATCAAAGACATGTCTTAGATGCCTGAGTGAGGTTTTGATATAAGCAGCTTAATCATTTTTTAAAATTTTTATTTATTTTTTTCTGTTACTTTATCACTCCTTACTATCTGGATGGAATGGGAGCATCTACTATAAATCACATGCAAATTGTGTTCTTTCATTATGATTGTAAATATCTCCATTATCAATGTCTCATTGTACATATTGTGCCTAAATCCATTTACTAACAAGGGAGTGCCTTATTCATATATGAATCTCATTTGAACTGGACCATTGTCATGACACTTCTGAATTATATATGGCCCTAGACACATGGTCATCAATTTTCCTTTAAAGTCCTTGAATCTGGAATCAAACAATAGGGCCCATTCTCCTTCCTTGAATTTACAATGCTTGATGTTTTTGTCATGCCAAACATTCCTTTGTAGTTGTACTACTTAAGTATTGAAAATTGCTTACATCTTGTATTCATCTAGGGAATTCAATTGATTCAATATCTCTCATTGTGTTGATGATATATACATGTCTATTTCAGATGTTTTTATCAAAGTAAGGTATTCAAACTCAATAGGGAGCATGACCTTCTTACCATAGACTAGTTCATAGGGTGTAATCCCTATGGTAGTCTTCCATGCGATATTGTATGCCCATACTACTTCTATGAGTTTATTTGACCAATCCTTCTTGTTCATTCTTACTATATTGGTGAGGATATTTTCTAATTATTCATTGGTTATTTCATCTTATCCATTTTCTTATGGATGATAGGGTGTTGATTTTATATGTCAAATATGGCATTGTTTCATAAGTTTTTCAACAATTTTTGATGTAAATTGAGCTCCTTGATCTTTGAATATTTCTCTAGGATATATTAATGTGGAAAGTATTATCTATTGGAGGAATCCAACCACTCTTTTCTCTATAGAATCCTCCATTTCCTTCACTTCATCCCACTTGGTAAAGTAATCAAAACATACCAGTATGTAATTCTTCTTCTCTAAATGTTCATCAATTGGCCCTACAAAATCCATACCCCACTTGTCAAAATGTTCCAGTGATATATAGACCTGGAAGGGAATTTTATTTCTCTTGGTAGGCTTCCCCATCCTTTGACACTAATCAAAGTGAGAGATATAGTGTTGAACATCTTTGTGTAATGTTGGCCAATAGTAACTATCTTGTAATATCTTGTAGGTTGTCCTCCACATAGTTCATCTTCTTCTATGAATGTTATTATAACATGATAGCCCAAGTTTGAACATATATCCTTCCACCCAAGTATATGTTGTACTCTTTTTAACAATTTTGCACCTTTCCCTATAAGAGAAATGCTAAGGAAACCTTTATGTTGTCAAATAGTTGTCTATGTCAACAAGCAAGGGGGTTTGTGTTGATATTGAAATGAAGTTTTGATTTGGGATATGGTCATATATCATGCCTCCTTCTATAGGAATTGTTAACTTGGATAGGAAATATACAACAACATTCTTCTTTCCTGGCTTATAAAGAATGGTTAGATTAAACTATTGTAGAAATAAAATCCATCTGATTATTCTACCATTAATGTCATGTTTATTCATTAAATATCTAATGGAAGCATGATCAATGTGTACAAAAACTTGATATCCTGTAACATAATGTTTAAATTTGTTATGAGCGTGGACTGCTGCTAGAATTTGTTTTTTCAGTGATAGTGTAGTTTATTGCTGCATCAGACAAGTTCTTTCTTATGAAATAGATTGCATAAGGTTTGTTATCATCATTCTATCCCAAAAATGATCCTATTGACTTGTTTAATAAATTAGTATGAATATGGAAAGCAAGAGTCCAATTAGGACCATGTAAAATAGGATTTGTTGTGAATCTTTCCGTGATAGTTTCAAATGCTTCTTGACATTGTAAAGTCCAATAATAGTATATATATTTGGATATAAAGGTAAACAAAGGAGAGGTTGTTTTACTTAAGTCCTTGATGAATCTCCTATAATAACCTTCATTTCCAATAAAACTTATAACATCTTTTTGTTTCAGAGGGGTAGGAAAAAGTGTGATAATATTTATTTTATTTCTGTCTACTTCAATCCCTCTAGAGGAAATATGTTGTCCTAGCACAATTATCTCATTCATTAGAATATTGCACTTTTCACGGATAAGGGAAAGGTTCATTTCTTCACACCTTTGGAGAACTATATCAAGATTATATAATGCTCCATCAAATGAGTTTCCATAGGGATTGAAGTCACCCATATAGATTTCTACTTTGTCATGGATAAGTTCTAGCATTATGCTAAGTATAACTCTCTGAAATGTGGTTGGGGAAATACATAGGAAAATTGGGAGGAATTTATAATCAAACGTGCCCAAGGGTAGGTGAAGGTTGTCTTGTCATGGTCCTCAACACTAATTTGAATCTGGTTATATCCATTGAATCCATCTAGGAATGAGAAATATTCCTTCCCAGCTAAAACATCTAAAACTTGGTCAATGAAGGGTAGAGGGAAATGATATTTTCTTGTAGCTTTGTTTAGTTCCCTGTAATCCATGCATATCCTCCATTTCCTATTCTTTTTAGGAACAATAACCAAAGGGGAGATTCACTATATGATATTGGATAAATGAAACTAACATTTAATAGTTTTTGCAATTCTTGTTTGAAAATGTCTTTTAATGTAGGGTTCATCCTTCTTTCAAGATGCCTAATACGTTTACAGTATTCCTTGATGTAAACATGATTAGTACAGATGGAAGGGTCGATTCCTTTCATATCTTTGTAATCCCATGCAAAGGCTACAATATTTATGTTCAACACAACTAGCAATTTTTTTCTTTTTATTAGTAAGATTTGTGTTGATTTTCAGTGTTTTTGAAGGGCTGATTTATATGGTTTTGATTGTGGGATTATCAGTATCAGTTGTGAATAGTTCTACCCATAGCTCTATTTTCTTATTAGCATATTTTTCATATTCATATTCACCATTTATGCCTTCTATTCTTACATCGGTAGGGTATTGGTTTTGTAGGAAATTTGAAATAAAGGCCTCTTCATCAATTTTGTTGTTATCCAAGGTTGTATTAATTGTATATATGGAGTAGAAAGTAGTTTGGGTCAAGTATTCTTATTCTTCTTCCACCGATATTGGAATATTTTTTTTCCATTGATGGATAGGTAGGGGGCTAAATAACAAGTTGTTTTTTATGCTTCACATTAGTAATGGTCATGTTCCTTTCCATACAGTTGATGTATGCATCTGGTGTGGCCAATCAAGGGCTTCTCAAGATAACATGATACCCATTGAATTTATATTTGTTAATGTTTATGCCATTATTATAGTTCTTTGCATTTCAATAGATAAGAGCATCATAAGAACAAGATCACTGAGAAATACACATTCACAAGAGACACATCATTTATCCTGGGAAACCCTCTAGGGGAAGAAAACCCAACAAAAACGTCCTTATCATAAATAGCCAATACGATGTTCAAGAGATAACTCAAACCAATATAGATAGTCCTCCCCAAAAGATGTGCCACTCTTCTTCTCCTCTCTCCAACTGGCAATTGCAGCTTGCCTCTTGAGAAAATGAGCAAGTGAGTTGTGTGAAAAAGTGAGGCACTAGCCGCCCTATATATAAAAGACTGACATGTGTGAAAGGTCTTCACTGGCAGGGATGACCTCTCACTCTGGGTGGGTAAACCCACCTTTAATTTAATTCTGGGTCTCAATAATAACTACTGGGGCCGACTTCTTATTCTGCCTATTACAATTGTCTGATGACTAATCCACAAAAAGGGATTTGGTCCTAATACAATTACCGACATGATTAATCCACAATGGGGATTAATCCTATGAATAAAATAACAATAATATTAAGAATACTCTTCGTAGTTACATTATTTCAACACTCCCCCTTAACAAGAAGGGTCTTCTTCAACAGCATCAGGCAAGAGAGGTTTGCATCATCAGTGGCATCAGGAGGACAGTATCATCAATATCATATTGAAACATTGGCTAGCATATTTACGAGTCATCAAAATTTTTCTTCATCGACAGCATCATCATTCTCAAAAGAATGCCATCATCATCTACATCAAAATGTATCAGTAAAAATGATACCTCATCACAGCACTAGGCTGGCACATCACAGTACTACACTGGCTCAATGTCACAACTATTAAGCTGGTAGCTCAGTGTTAGTCACATCTTGCTTTACGTCTAACAACGAGGTCAGAAGAAAGGAATCATCTTGCTTTATGTCTAACAACTAGGTCAGAAGAAAGGAATACATCATCATCTCGCTTTATGTCTAACAACTAGGTCAGAAGTGAGGAATCATCTTGCTTTACATCTAACAACGAGGTCAGAAGCAAGGAACACATCAACACCTCGCTTTACATCTAACAACGAGGTCAAAAGTGAGGAATCATCTTGATTTACATCTAACAACTAGGTCAGAAGCAAGGAATCATCTTGCTTTATGTCTAACAATGAGGTCAGAAGCAAGGAACACACAGCGTCATACTTTACATCTAACAGCGAGGTCAGAAGCAATGACTCATCTTTCTTTACGTCTAACAGTGAGGTCAGAAGCAAGGAACACACAACATCATGCTTTACGTCTAACAGCAAGGTTAGAAGCAATGACTCATCTTACTTTACGTCTAATAGCGAGGTCAGAGGCCAAGAACACACGGCATCATGATTTATGTCTAACAGCGAGGTCAGAAGCAATGACTCATCTTGCTTTACGTCTAACAGCGAGGTCAGAAGCAAGGAATATATATACTCCCCCTTTCAGGGAGGTTCCTTTCGGACTATACCAATCTTATCTCGAAAGTGTTCAAACTTTACACAAGATAGAGGTTTGGTCAACACGTCAACAACCTGTTCATCTGTGCTAATGTACTGGAGCTTCAAGGCTCCTCTCTGTACCATGTCATGGATGAAATGATAGCATATTTCTATGTGCTTCGACCTGTCGTGGAATATAGGATTCTCTGTCATCTTTATGCAGCTCTGGATGTCACGTAGAATCATGGTTTCTCTCATCTCCAAGTCAAATAGGTCATTCATCAACTTTCGAAGGCATATAGCTTCGCAGCTAGCAGAACATGCGGCAATGTACTCTGCTTCCACTGTGCTGAGAGAAATACTGGATTGCTTCCTACTCTGCCACGAGATCATGGCTGATCCCAAACTGAAACAACATCCGGAAGTTCTTTTTCTGTCAGCAATACTTCCTGCCCAATCTGCATCAGTATATCCACTCAATGTGAAGTAATGATCTCCATCATAGCTGAGACCATAATCCATTGTACCTTTAAGGTACCTCATCACATGTTTTGTAGCCACTAGGTGAACACGTCTGGGCTCTACTAGAAACTGACTCAAGGTGTTCACTACAAAACAAATGTCTGGTCTGGTGTTTGTCAGGTACATCAACGATCCAATAATCTGTCTGTATAGTGTGGCATCTATCAAGTCTGACGAAGTATCAACCAACATCTTAAGCTTCGCTTCCATGGGTGTATTCATGGGCTTGCATTCTAGCATGTCGAATCTCTTTAAGATTTTGACCGTGTACTTCCCTTGGTTAAGGAAGATTCTTTTTGGACTCTGCCATACCTCAAGGCCTAAGAAGTAATGCATTAGACCAAGGTCTTTCATTTCAAATTATGTGGCAAGTCTCTTCTTACATTCAACAATGAGCTTTTCTTCTCCAGTTAAGAATAAGTCATCCACATACAATAGTAATATTATTGGTTCATTATCCATAATTTTGAAGTAGATATTTGAGTCTGCTTTACTCTTGGTAAAGCCTAAGCTCGTCAAGAAACTGTCTATACAGCCATACCAAGCTTTGGGAGCTTGCTTCAATCCGTATAAGGCTTTCTTCAATCGGTAGACATGAGACTTCCTATCTTCAACCTCAAATCCTTGGGTTTTCTCTATATACACTTCCTCTTCGATAACACCATTCAGAAAAGTTGTCTTCACGTCCATCTAGTGCAGCTTCCATTTCATCTTGGCAGCAAGAGCTATAATGGTTCTGATCGAAGTGTATCTGGCCACAGGAGTGAATGTCTCTTCATAGTCAATGCCTTCCTTCTGGGAAAAGCCACGAGTGAAAAATCTTGCTTTATATTTCTCAATACTTCCATCAGCAGCATGTTTTATTTTGAAGAGCGATTTTGATGATACCACATCCTTACTTTTTGGTCTGGGAATTATTTCGCATACATCATTCTTTATTATGGATTGGTATTCCTCTGTCATGGCATCTGCCCATTCCTTCTTTTGAATGGCCTCTTCAAAGCATGTAGGTTCTTCATCAAGTAGATTGCACATCAAATTCGTGTAACTGGAGAATGGCTTTGG
>ML782043.1:558469-595602 GCA_009831015.1 Picea engelmannii
CATGGGGTATAAACATGGCTGGGAAAAAAGACCTATTAAATAGGAAGATAATCAAGCTCCACAACCAACAATTTCCAAGAAACTTTCACGTGTCTCACAACCAACTTCTAGATTACTTGGACCTATTTTTAGGGTGGGGATTTTGGCTAAAAAAATTCCTTTCTTATCTCTAGGTTGATTCATTCATGAACAACAAAGTAAATGAAACTATTTTTTTCTTTTTTCATATATTTCTAAAATGAAATACTCACTCGAAGTGAATGCACTTAGGCTTTTACAGTACAAGTGATTTGTAGATACTCACTCGAGGTGAATGCACTTATGATTTTACACTACAAACATTCTACAATGAGGTTGTCTTTTTGTATTACTATCTCTACTCCTCCAAGTCACTGAAAAAAACAAAATGAAATGATGTGCAATCTTTTATCAGCTCCCCGCCAATAACGCCAAAAAGTGGTGGGCCTCATAATAGAAATAATAATGTCACTAATTCCTTAGATTATTACTTTAGTTTTCAATCTAGGGCTCATACAAACTTTAGACGTGTTGTGAAAGGTATATGCAGAGTGCACTAACAACAACCTAGGTCTAAAACTAGTCAAGGGGCTTAATGAATGGAATATTATTATAACTTGTGCAAGGAATCTGAACTAATTGCATGCATAAAACTTGATCTACTCCCATGAATGGAACCACTCCAAATTGAAAAGTAGTTAATCTGTATGCAGGAAATAAGAACTAATCTAATTGCATGAAAAACAAACTGAACTATAAGGAGAAAATAAACCTACTTGCAAGAAAAGAAATTAATATGTTGCATGAAATGAACCTATTGGATGAAAGAAATGAGTCTAATTGTAGCTAACCCTTGATCCAATACCATACCCTATTGTTGTCTTATTAACATATGTTAACCTCATGAAACGATATGTAACAAATGCAAGAAACTTCAACCAAAATTGTCCTACAAGAAGATTTTATAGGAATTGTAACAATTCTATAGGAACTATAACCGTTCTATAGGAAATTTTTACATGATGATGATAAGGGACCTAAAAATCTTGTTAACATATTCTAAGCTATTGGAAAAGTCAAATTGCGATG
Source organism: Picea engelmannii (assembly GCA_009831015.1). Taxonomy (NCBI): domain Eukaryota; kingdom Viridiplantae; phylum Streptophyta; class Pinopsida; order Pinales; family Pinaceae; genus Picea; species Picea engelmannii. The sequence goes on from ML782043.1 coordinate 559,577, forward strand.
TAATAAAGTGTGGATGAGCATAACACCATGTTTTCCCCCATAACTATAATTATGCTAAGAATTCATGTAATGTGATTATGAAGCATGTAATTATGTTGATGATTAATAGAAAACATCAAACAACTAACTAGGAAGAAAAATTCCTTGAGTACGATATCACAAGTGGGAACTGGTGAGGTGGATCGATTAGGTGGAGTGTAGAAGTTTCAATGAAGAAAATAGGAAGCTTGCTCAACCTTCCAACCTACACCTACAAAACTGAATGCATTACCTACCAACGTACTTAGATTTTCATAAATACATGTGATCATATGTGGAGGGAAGGATTAGTGGTTGAATTAGTTATAACTGTGAACATATTTGGTTTATGGGATAAGAAAGAGTCAATTGAAACTGACAAAACAATGTACTAGATTTCCCCTTCGAAGTCAGGTCCCTAACTGGAGGGTTTCATATGACAGTAGCCATGAGAACCCCAAGGAACGTGTGGAAGAAGAGACCAAAGGTGGAAAAAACTACACAGAACATGCATACCAATAGAGATGGGAGAAGGAGAGAACAAAGAAGAATAGCAAGTGAAGAGGCTCAATAATATTACAACAAATTGAGGAATTGAAGGTGAGTTCTCACAGAGAACCACAATGAACTGAGTGAGTTGTGGCCACACAAATAGATGAAGCAGTGAGGAGGAGACTCACGTGCATCACTCCGAGTAATAGAAATGTTGGGAATTTTTCCTTGAGGAAAATAGGAAACTTACCCAAAGAATTAATGGCCACCCTGGAACATAGAAGACCCAAATCCAGACTAGAGCAATAGAGTATTGCAGCTTGGTGCTTACTGGAAAGAAACTAACATGGTAAGGGAAGGTCACTAATGGATTATGTAACAGAGAAGGGAGTCCCTTGTGTAGAGAAAATCTAGTTGGGAAGGTACCTGATAAACTCGTGGAGGTCGTGAGCTCCATGGGAAGAGGGAAACTTCTATTGTTTCCAGTGGAGTGAAGGAGAGTAACCTTCCTAGACCATTTTCTTAAACGTGGAAATCAACTAAATCAATCCCCTTGTGTTATCATGGCTTGACATGGGGGTGCCATGCTATAGAAATGCATACTGCATCATAGCCTAAGGTTGGGAGGAAAGGATTCATCTCTCAGTCAGTTGGTTGGTTGGATATTTTAATTGAATAGATAATTGTTTTAGCTTAACCTATTTGATTTATGTTTAATGATGTAAATATGTTGTTTCATGGTTTATATGATAAGTGTAAATGTATGAAAGGAATGGTTGAATTCCTAAGTAAAATGTGTTATGTGTAATTATTTTCACTATTAACTTGGTAAATCCAAATATCCAAGTGAGTAGTGAAAATATAGAGTGCATACCTGTGAAACTTGCAAGCCTTGAAATAGAAATATTGCAAGATATAAATCCTCATTTGATGGGTGATAGCATAAGGTCTTGATATCGAGAAGGATATTTGTGTAGCCAGGGAATCTTAAGCCCTATGAAACCTCATGTCTTCAAATGGAAATCTTGCAATATACAAATATTCAACCAGGTTTGAAGTGAGTAAGCTTTAGTCAACCTTAGAATGAAGGTTAGAGTCCAAAAATACTGGAAAAACCTTAGGGAATAAGCCTAAAGATACCATGAGTGACTAAGTCTTGAATCAAACTATTACCTTGAATAAAAATTGTATTTTGAGTTGGGATAATTGACATCCATGGATTTGGCATGGTGAAGTAATCCTTACCATTGGTTGGAAGGTCATATTGTCAAAATGTCTAAGTGAAAGGTTGCACAAGGATTCTGATGGGTTAAGCTCTGATTCAAAGAGAGTCATTTATCTATTGGAGGGTCACACGATGAATTCTAGATTGTCGATGCTAGATATAGGTCTATCAAAAGGAGGATTGTTAGATTCATGGAAAGAGAACATGAGATGATAGTTGGATGACTAGTGAGTCAGATATTGTATGGTTTGTTCCAAGGAGGAGGGTCTTGGAACCTTAACTACTATGCAGTTGTAAACCTTCGAATGAACCTTGACCACTGGACAAAATGAACGGGGACTGTTAGATCCATCAGAAAATGTCTTCGGAGTGAGTTAGTTGGAGTGGCCTTTGATGACTGAAGTGGATGCACTCCGACGAAGAGGATTTTGAGAGAGGATATGAGTTGTAGATATGAGAGTGGACACACAATATGATCTCAGTTGTAGATCATTATGGGTCCCACTTAGACAAAGCTAGGAAGAAGGGTGTTAATATAGGTGATAACCACTGAGTAAGTAGGAGGACCAATGATATCATATTTGTCGATTCCCAAAGTGCGAGGGCCATTGGATCTATCTGAATGATCCATCAAAATGAAATCGTCAAAATGGATTCCAATCCTGTAACTTGTTTTCCCAATGGGAAAGAGTCTGAGTCACTCTACATCATCGATATGGAGGCTAGAAGTGATTCTAACCATCTAGTTGGGGGAGTGTAGGCCCTTAGCTGTTGTAGTGAATCCTAAGGGGAGATTTTCACTAGTGGTTGAAGATTAGGTGAGAATATTTATCAGAGCAAGTGTTTTCTTTAAGGTGGAGTTCTCAGGATCATGTCCAAGCCCTTATCATGAGATAAAGATGAAATTCGAACATCCCACCATCTTGAGGGAGATTAGGGGGTCATGTGTGTTACAGAGTGGTGTCAGAGCATAGTTCAAACTCTAGTATTGAATGGGTCACCAAGACTACTTGATTGTTTGAAAACACTTTTTATTTTACCAAGAATGCATATTTAAAATGATTGTTGATGTAATGGATAATTGTGGTTTCTTGTTTCAACATGTAGGATGTACAGAAAGGAAATTATAGGTGAATGGTGTTGTATACCATAGAAGACACCTCAAACCTTAGGGATGAGGAATATGATGGTAGGAGGGACATAGAAACCCCTCCAGACTTGGTAGCCATTGTCAAAATTCTAAAGGAAGATAATGAGAGGCTCATGAGAGCCCAAGCTAAGCAGGAAGAGTTGAACGCAATGTTACTGTAGAGTTTTCCATAAATTCAAAATCATCTGTAGCAAAGTCTAGCTACTAGTAATGCGAAATTGTATCAGTCGTAGAGGTTGAAAACCCCTTCCAATTCCCAGAAGCATGGATTATCCCATAGCAATGTGGGAAAGAGATTTTCCAAGAAGAGGCATCAGGATGCAAGGAAAAGTTGATCTGGTGGAAGCATTTCCACATATTCATTCAATCATAAGACTACTTCCAAGGAGCTATCCAATAGTGACACTAGATCGAGTGTTCCTAGGAAGAAGAAGAAAAAGATACATTCACATATTTCTCTAACTGAATAATTTAAGAAGGATAAGACACCTACCTTTGATGGAGAAATTAAGAAGGGAGAAGAAGATGAGGCTTGTATGTTGAGTTTGAAGAAGTATCTTTGGGTACATAACTACTCAAAAAATAATAAGGGAAATATTATCATCTTCAATATAAATGGAAGATCCTCCATATGGTGGGAGTACCTCAAGGAAATCAAAGGATTGAAAGAGAGTAAACTAACCTAGAAACAGTTTGAGAAGTATTTCAAGAAGGCTTAACTATTAGAGAAGTACTTTGATAGGAATATCAAAGAGCTCCATGAACATATGTTGGGGAAACTTACCATGGATTTGTATGACAATAGATTCTTGGAACTATTGAGATATGCTCCTTACCTCAAGGATGAGAAAAAGATACAATGTTTCCTTAGTGGATTGCCACAGTCCTACCTAGACATAATCGATTTTGATGAGCCTAAAACATCAAAGGATACCATTAGGAAGGCCATGTGTTTCTAATACCAGTCTAAACATAAGAAGGAGACTTCTAAGGAATGGAAAAAGAAATATAAGAGCATATTTTAGAAGAAGGGATTCAAATAAGTTCCCTATAAGAATATAAATAAAGGTGCTCAATTTGTTCAACCAAGCAACAATATGAATCAAAATAATTTTCCATCTCACATTGGAAATAGGTCAACAAAGCAGGCAAGAGAAAGAGTAGAAGAACCAAAGAAAGGAAAATTACAATGTTGGGGTTGTGGAGAGGCACATTTGTTAAGGGATTTTCCTCACAAGAAGAATGAAAATAAAAGATTTTTCCATGTTCAGGAGGCTACTACGGTCAATGATGTGGCTAGTAGTGAGCCCGGGATATATGTAGTTATGGAAAATCTATAAGCAGACCACCAAGATCTTGTAGTGGAGTTGGAAGGTATAATTTCCAAGAAACCCATCTTTATTTTAATTGACCCTAGATCTAAACTTAGTTATATCTCACCTCAAGTTGTTGAAGCATGTTCCTTATAGAGAAAGAAACATGCAAAGGCATGGTTGGTTCAATTGGTCGCAAGAACTAAGAGAAAAGTGGAAGAAGTGATAAAATATTTCCCATTTGAAATGAGTGGAATGCATACTCAAGTAGCCTTGGACATCCTACCTTTAGGATCATATGATGTGTTATTAGGCATGGATTGGTTAACAATTCACAAAGAAAAATTGAACTATTATGAGAATACCTTAGACTGTGAGGATGGAAAAGGAAATGAAAGAGTTTTTCATGGCATTGAAAAGCCAATTTCAGCTAGAAAATTATCAGCACTACAAGTTAAAAAATTCATTCAGAAAGGGTGTCACTAGAATTGGAGGAGATAAAAGTACAATTGAAAGAGATTTTGGATAAAGGGTACATTAGGTCAAGTGTGTCCATGTGGGGAGCAATAACTTTGTTTGTGAAGAAGAAAGATGGTACATTGCGTCTGTGCATTTACTACAGGAAATTAACCAAGATGACCATCAAGAATAAGTATCTATTGCCCGGGATTGATGATATTTTCTATTAGCTCATAGGAGCTACAATTTTCTCTAAGATAGATTTGAGATCTGGATATCATCAAGTCAGGATTAAAGATGAAGACATCCACAAGACAACTTTTAGAATGAGGTATGGACACTATGAGTTTGTGGTGGTACCATTTAGGCTTACCAATGCGCCATCTACCTTTATGTGTTTGATGAATAATGTTCTTAGCAAATATTTGGACAAGTTTGTCTTAATTTTTGTTGATGATATTTTGGTGTATTCCAAGACTAAAGAAGAGAATGAAGAGCATCTCAGGATGGTGCTACAAGTCTTGAGAGATAACCAGTTGTATGCTAAGTCCAACAAGTGTGACTTATTCGAGAAGGAAATTCAATATTTATGCCACCATATCAGCATAAGGAGTGAAAGTAGATATTGAAAAGATTAAGGAAATCATGGATTGGCCTACCTCTTGGAATGTAATAGAGATTAGTTCATTCATGGAATTATTTGAATATTACAGAAGCTTCATTAAGGGATTTTCCAATATGGGTTATCCCATCACTTCATTATAGAGGAGAGGAAAGAAATCAGTATGGTCAATAGAGTGTGAAACCATCTTTCAGCCGATGAAGCATCTTTTGACCAATGCCCCAGTTTTGAAGATTGTAGACCTTGAAAAGGATTTATGGGTTTGCACCGATGCTTTCAAAGAAGGAATCGGTGGATTTCTTATGCGGGAATGAAAAGTGATATGCTACAAATCAAAAAACATAAATGAGAATGAGAAATGTTATATCACCCATGATCTAAATATTGCAACAATTGTGCATGCATTGAAGATGTGGAGACATTACTTGCTTGGAAGAAGGTTTGTCTTGATGACAAACCATTGTGGTTTAAATTATTTATTTGATTAGCCAGGGTTGAATGCTAGACAAACCAAGTGGATGGAACTAATTAGTGAGTTTGATTTTGAGATCAAACACATAAAAGGGAAAGAAAAAGAGTGTCAGATGCACTCAATCGAAGTGTGTAGACCATACACTTAGCAACAACAAGTGTAGAAGAGTCTCACAATAAGCAAAGGATCAAAACCCTCTTAAGAAAAGCATGAAGCAAGACATTTTTTAATACATTCCCAAGTGTTTGGAGTGTCAACAATTCAAATTTGAACAAAGACACTCTGCAGGACTATTGCATCCTTTGTCGATTCTAGAATGGAAATGGGAGACAATCTCCATGGATTTTATTACTGGTTTGCAAAAGACAATTAGTCAACATGATGCAATTATGGTGGCAATGGATAATTTTAGCAAGGCAACTCACGTCATTCCTATTAAATCTAATTTTAAGGATATATATGATGCTGACATTTTTATGAAATAAATTTTTAGATTGCATGGTTTACCCAAGATCCTAATCTCAAACCAAGATGCAAGGTTCACTTCAAATTTCTAGAAAGGTTTGCTTATAGGTTTGGGAATGAAGTTGGATTTTAGCACGACCTACCATCCTCAAATAGATGGTCAGACTGAAAGGGTGAATAGAGTGTTGTAGGACATGTTGAAAATGCATGTTATACACCAACCCAAGTAATGGGATGAATAGCTACCTCTGGTAGAGTTTTCCTATAACAATGGTTATCATGAATCATTGAAAATGAGCCCATTTGAGGTTTTGTATGGAAAGAAGTGTAGAGTTCCAATCAGTTGGGGCAATCCTATGGGAAAAAAGAAAATCCTCAGGAAACATGTCGCATTTTTGCCTCATTTTTTGTGTTGCCTCAATTTATATGTCAATTGTTGGGCAATTTTTCAGCACATGGTTTTTGTCGATGGTTTTCTATTTTCGGTTAATAAATTAGGGTTGTTGACTAATCCAGGTCAATGGGTTAGGGTTTTGGATGTCGCTAGCTCCTATATGAATATTGTATTGTAAACAATGTATCACTATGAATGCATATAGAATATGTTGGTTTTCCTAGTTTGGGTTTCCAGGGGAAAAGTCTCTGTGTAATGTGTGTATTTTCCATTGTATCTTTTCTATTATTTTATTGAAAATCTATTTGCAGTAAAATATTATACAAGGTTAAAATCTACATTTGGTATCAGAGCTAGGTTGGCTTCAGGGGAATTCCTTTGTTGTCAAGGGTTTGACTTGGGACTATGATAAGCCTTGTTACAGTGGGAGATCTATGGTATTGATTTTTCAGGTGAAAATAAATGGCGAGCAGTTCAAAAATGCATATCAAGAAGTTTAATGGGAAAAGTTGTGTGCTATGGAAACTCAAGATGGAAGATCTATTGGTGTATAGAGATCAGTTGATTGTGGTGGATCAGGTACTACACCTACAGGAACTTTAGCAGATGACTGAAAAAAATTGGATCAAAAGGCGAAGAGCACAATCCGATTGTGTCTCTCAAATTCAGTATTATTGAATGTGTCATAGGAAGCTACAACCAAGAATTTATGGGATAAGTTTGGGAAGTTTAATCATTCTGAGTCCCTAATAAATAAACTATTCTTGATAAATAAGGTGTATAACCTGAGGATGAGAGATGGATACTCGTTGGTAGAGCATTTGAACACATTCAATACTATGGTAAGTCAGTTAGTATCTATTGAGATTAAAATTTCAGATAAAGATAAGTGCATAAGTTTATTGTTCTCTTTACCATACTCGTGGGATATTCTGGTTGTGGCCATAAGTAGTAATACAACTGCCTTGAAGTTTGATGAAGTGGTCTCATCCTTGTTGTCGAAGGAGATGAGGTGGAAGAACATGGAAGAACAGAGAACAGATGCATTATTTGCATGATGATGCTTCCAGAAAATAAATAGATCTAATTCCTCAAGTGGGAGATCTAAGTCTAAGGGTATATCTAAATCTCTTGGAAAGTTTGTAAAGGTATGTTGGATATGTGGAAAAGAAGGGCACTACAAGAAGCAGTGTAGATCCAAAGTTGATAAAAATAAGGGATCTGAGGAAGCTCCTTCTATAGAAGAAAAGACCTCCAAGGAGGACATAGGGGATGTGTACTTGGATTCTTCAAGAACACATGAATTTCATGAGGCATGTTTGGTTGAATCAGGTGAATCCTTTCATATGAATCCCCACAAGGAGTGGTTCTTTGAGTATAAAAGGTATGATGGAGGTAATGTTTTCCAAGGTTATGACTCAACAACCAAAATCATAGGACGAGAAAAATTCAAGTTGAGGCTCATAGATGGAAGGATTAGAACACTACCTGGTGTTCTTCACATCCTATGATTGGCCAGAAATTTGATTTATGTAAGAAAAATGGACGATGCAAGGGTAAAAACAATATTTGAAAAGGAAACCCATAGGATGGTTGGAAGAGAAATCGTGTTGCTGAAGGGAGTTTGATTTAGAACTCTGCATAAGTTGCAAGGAAGCACTATTATTGATGGGTGTAATAGTTCCATTGTTCATGATATTGGAGTTGAAGAAGAAAGAACTCCTACAGTCCCTGGAGAAAAGGTTATGCTTTGGCATCAAAGACTGGGGGCATATCAGAGAGAAGAGTCTTTGACTACTACATGGTAAAGGTATGGTTGAAGGTATTTCTAACTGCTCTATGGATTTTGATTTATGTGAACATTTTGTATATGGGAAACAAAATCGGGTAAGATTCCCCTCTGGTGTAACGAGGGCAGAAGGAATTTTACAACTAGTTCATAGTGATTTGTTTGGACCTATGTCAACTCCATCATTGGGAAAATATGTGTCCTATGTCTCATTTATAGATGACGTCTCGAGGAATACTTGGATATATTTCCTTAGCAATAAATCTGAAGTTTTTGACAAGTTTAAAGAGTTTAAGGCTCTTGTTGAGAATCAAACAGAGAAAATAATTATGGTGTCGAGGATAGATAATGGCAAAGAGTTTTGCGAGAATGAATTTGAAGAATTTTGTAAGAAGTGCAGTATAGCAAGGAAGAAGACTACTCCATATACACCTCAACATAATGGAGTTGCATAAAGGATGAACAGGATGTTGATGGAAAAAGAAAGGTGCATGCTAAGTGGTGTTAGGTTAGGGAAATAATTATGGGGAGAGGCATTACTTGGTCAACAAATCACCCTCATCAACGCTGGATGAAAAGGCTCCACAAGAGGTATGGACTGGTAAGAAACCTTCTCTCACACATCTCAAGGTATTTGGTTGTGAAGCTTATGTTCATGTTCCAAAGGAAAACAAGAGTAATCTAGATAAAAATGTTGAAAAGTGTATCTTTATTGGGTATAAACACGGTCTCAAAGGTTATAAGATTTGGAACCCAGAAACTAATAAGGTAGTGTATAGACAAGATGTGGTATTTAGAGAAATGAAGGATGTTGTTAAATAAGAAGTCCTGCCAAGTAAGAAAGAACCAGAGAAAATAGAGTTTGATTTAAAGGATGATGAATCAGACTCTACATAAGAATAGGAATCAGAAGAAGAAGATCCCCATACTCCAGTATTGAGGAGATCAGTTTGAGAAAGAAAGATACCAAAAAGATACCAGAAAGGTATGCTCCATCTAATTTCCATTCAAATTTTTCTTTGAATATTATTGATGATGATCCTAGGACTATCAGAGAAGCAGTGGATTCAAAGGATGGAAAGCTCTAGAAAAAGGCCATGGATGAAGAAATGGAAACCTTGGATAAGAATGAGGCCTGGGATCTAGTAGAGTTGTCAAATAAAAGAGAGTCCATTGACAACAAATGGGTATTTAAAAGGAATTTGAATGCAGAAGGTAAAGTGGAGAAATACAAAGCTCGGTTAGTAGCAAAGGGCTATTCCCAGGTTGAGGGAATTGATTTTGGTGAGATTTTTTCTCCTTTTGCCAAGTTAAATTCTATAACATTTCTATTATCTGTTGTTTTTGCATTTGATTTTGAAGTAGAACAGATGGATGTGAAGAAAACATTCTTACATGGGGATTTAGAAGAAGAAATCTATATGAAGCAGGCAGAAGGATTTGTTGTGAAGGGAAAGAAGGAGCTAGTATGCAAGCTGAAAAAGTTCTTGTATGGTTTAAAACAATCACCAAGGATGTGGTATCAAAAAATTGATACTTATATGTTGGGACTTGGCTTCACAAGAAGCAAAGAGGATCATTGTGTGTATTTTAAGTTAATTGGTGATCATTTGATTTATTTGGTCTTGTGTGTGGATAACATGTTGTTGATAGGAAACAACAAGGAGATTATCCAGGATGTGAAAATGCAATTTTCCTCTAAATTTTACATGAACGATCTCAATGCTTCAAATTTCATTTTGGGCATGGAAATTAAAAGAGATCGAAAAAAGAGAAAACTTTGGTTAAATCAAAGAAAATATGTTGAGACAATATTGCAGAGGTTTAATATGCAAGAATGTAAAGCAGTCAAGGTCCCTATTCTTGTTGGTGTAAAGTTATCTGCGGATCAGTGTCCCAAGACACATGAAGAGGAGGAGGACATGTCTCGTGTTCCATATGTGAGTGTAGTTGGTAGTTTGATGTATGCAATGGTATGTACTAGACCAGACATTGCACATGCAGTGGGAGTTTTGAGTAGGTATATGTTAAAACCAGATAAGGATCATTCGACAACAGTAAAAAGGGTTTTCGGGTATTTACGTGGCACTCCTAGCTATGGATTGTGCTACCAAGGAAGACTAGGATTGGACAGAGTGTTGGATATACATGGATTTGTGGATGCAGACTGGGATGGAGATATGGATCGTAGGAAATCTACAAGCGGGTATGTGTTTAACCTGTTTGGAGGAGCAATCAGTTGGATGAGCAAAAGATAGGTTGTATTGGCACTTTCAATTATAGAAGTTGAATACAGGGCAACCACACATGCAAGTAAGGAACCAGTATGGTTACAAAGATTGTGTTCATATATTGGGTTGGTACAACAAGCTGTAAGGATAGATTGTGACAGTCAGAGTGCAATTTTTCTTGCGAAGAACCCAACTTATCATTCCAAGACAAAGCATATTGATATTCAATATCACTTTGTGAGAGACATGGCTGAAGAAAAGAAAGTGTTGTTGATGAAAATGGACACTTTGAAGAATTTTTCAGATTCATTAAAAAAATCTGTGAGCACTAAGAAGTTCTCTTGGTGTAGAGGATCCATGGGCATTGTTTCCCTAGATTGTTGACTATGTAACCCTGTAACCCCCTGTATGCAAAGAAAACAACAAGTGGGATAATTTTGGGTATGTGTTATATTCTTTGCACGACTAGATTTAGTGTCTTCTACATTGTGCTGAGCGCACATGGGGGTTTGAGGGGGGTCACATTTTTGACTCGTTTTTCGTGTCGCCTCAATTTACATGTCCATTGTTGGGCAGTTTTTTGGAACATGGTTTTTTCCGATGGTTTTATGTTTTCGGTTAAGGAAATAGGGTTGTTTATTAATCCATGGCATTGGGTTAGGGTTTTGGATGTCGTTGGCTCCTATATGTATATTGCATTGTAGACAATGTATCACTATGAAGGAATATTTGTTTTCCCAGTTTGAGTTTCCAAGGGAAAAATATCTGTGTAATGTATGTATTTGTTATTGTATATTTTCTGTTTTTTTATTGGAAATTTGTTTGCAGTAAAATATTGTACAAGGTTAAAATCTACATGAAGTATGAGGGTCGTTGGATCTATCTGAATGATCCATCGGAGAAAAACTATTGGAATGCATTCCAAGCATGTAACTCGTTGTCTTTATGGGAAAGAGTCTGAGTTGCTCTAGATCGTTGATATGGAGGTCATAAGTGATTCTAGTTGTCTGATTGGGGGAGTGTAGGTCTCGAGTTGTTGTAGTGAATCATAAGGGGTATTTTCATTGGTGGTTGAAGATCAAGTGAGAATATTTATCGGAGTAATTGTTTTCTTTAAGGGTGAGTTCTCACATGTCTACGTGATGAACATGGATCTAAGAGGATTAGATCTAAGCCCTTAGCATTAGAGAAAGAAAAAATTTGAACAGCCCACCAACCTAATGAATATTAGGGGGTTGGGTGTGTTACAATGAGGTTCCTAGCCCTGAAAATATGCTCTTTATCACTCCAATGGACTTACAACCACTTCTACAAGAAACCCACTGAAAATTACAGTTTACCAATAATCTGAATTGTAGTTAGAAATTGAAGTGCATAACTATTTCATCCTCTGAGAAATCTTAAGAAAATTAATTACAACACATTAACATGAAAAAGAATGAAAGAATACAAACAAGATCCTTGAGCCCTCTTGAGTGGGACCTACCCAAGAAGCACAAAGAACCTATAAAAACTCTAATGAGATGGAAACAATAACATATTTATTAACCAATACCAGTTCTTACATCAGGGAGCAGAGCTACAAGTCTCAAAAAGCTTCACAACAAAACTAGAATGCAATATTCATATCTTTGTTATTCTCCCCCTTTCTCTCTATCTTGGAGGCCTATTTTTACAACTAGAACTTGACCTATGTCCTTGGATCAAGAAGGAAATAGGGGGAAATACATCCCTCTTCAATATATTTAGATTTTCAAGTTTCAGTATGCAACTAGTGGTTATAAACGCACTAGCAACGCATCTAGAGGTAGGTGGGGGATAAGGCCCTTGATTCTCTCCCTGTGTTAGGACCTTCCTCTTATCCTGGGTAGTTTAAACCTACTTAATTGGTGCCACACACACACACACTTAATCATGGATATTAGAGAAAAATGTACCATTATTCATTAAATTCCATCCTCAAAGCTATTCATTAGACAAAATACAAAAATATCCATAATTACTATTAAACATGGTCAATTAAAGTAGGTTTTTAGGTGTATCATGGTCAAAATTGTATCTATGATGGGCCTTTCGATAGGAAATATTGGGGCCCATCATAGACCTCCCAGATAGTTGAGGAGTACATATGGGTTCTTGGGAGAGATACCCAGCATGATGACCATCTTCCTAAACTCGGTGGTGTACTCTTCTACACTTTGTCCCTGCCTTTGCTTGAAGTAATGCCAATGGATCCATTGGTCCTCTACATACCCAATAGGATAGAACTAAAACTTAATTAGGGTTTTGAAATCCTCCCACTTAGTTCATGGAGGACCAGCCTCTAGCCTAAGTGTCTCCATGTGAATTTCCCACCAGGTTAAATCATGGCCCTCTAACTTTACTCTGGTAGATGATATCTTTTGCTCCGCATCTAAATGGTGAGCGTTGAAATAAAATTCTAGTTGTTGCAACGAATGATTATGTTTTAATGCAACGATCTCACCTTGGTATGACTTTATGTCCACTTTCGCTTCCATATTTAATAGGGACTATGAAGGGTTAACAACACTCGAACTCAATTTCTCTTTCTTGGGTTCTTTCCGCGACTCTTTTCCAGGGTCTTCCTGATCTCTCAATTTCCCTTTCGATCTGATCTCTAAGTTAGATCCTCCTTCATCTATGAACGATCTAATCTTGCTTGCTAGAGCTTCCATGAGGATGTTCATATTGTGTTTGATACAAGCGGTCGATGCTTCAAACCTCTCAAATATCTCTTCTACTGGATCTTGAGGGTTGTTATGGATAGACTCGTCTGCCATGGCTAGGGTTCTACGACTTTCTTCTTAAATCGCTTTTTGGATCCCTACAACTTTTCACAAATACCTCAAGAAAACCTGCTCCGATACCAATATGATCTGTAAATTGTCGTGGATATTCCATTGGAACAATTCGTCACAATAGATATGATAAATAAAACCAAAATCTACCTATGAAGGCTAGATTCCTTTAGATTCAAGAATATCTAGTTACCGATTTTCTCCTTATGCATGAAATAGATAAAATGTAGAAAATATAGAATAGAAAAATGCAATCACACACTATCCACAAAATAACACAAATATTTACTCAGGGGAACCCTTACGAGAGAAAACCCATCTAGAAGGTGAAGTTGCTCTGCTCTCTTTTCTTTGATATGCAGATAATGCAAAGTACAAATGAGAAGGCACTCTTTATAGAGTTACCTGAGACATGTGGCCTCTTAAGCTGCTACAGAACATTAACCCCCTCTGTTATATTCTCTAATTTCCCACTCCAAGTTGTTCTTCTCTACTACGGAACAAAATATAATAACATAGAATGGAACCCCTTCTCCTTCTAGCGAGCCATTATTTAACATAGCCTGATCGCAATCTCGGGGTAGGGTTTTAAATTCTTCAACCCTTAATTGTGATAAGGTTTTGGACCTTCTAGAATGTTCTTATAAAATCCACTACGTGGCTAGCCCCACATGTTTAAGTAATGGAGGTTGACGTGGTATCCACTCGCACCACATTGATAAATACAATAGGTCAACTTGCGAGAGGCATAACTTTTGTATATGAACTATGATTGAGGTGATTCTTGCACCATTGGAAAGGTCTCGGTGTGTAGAATATAGACAGAGGCTCCATAGTAAGGTTTGGACCATAAAAAAGTGTCGTTTGATGCCTCAAAATGGCTCTAGAAGATTTTAGACGGTTTTTTGGACCCAAATTTTCAAATTTGGACCAATCGCTAAAATGGCCCTACAAGTTGATACCTCCAATTTTTTCACCCATAAAACATCGACATCGATGACCGATAATATAATGATCCAATCCAGATTAGCCAAAGGCTTTGATGGAGTGATACCTATGTTTGTCATCCTCATTAGAAGGAGTCACATAAACCCAAAGGATGAGATTCTATAGCCCACTAAAAGGATCGATGAGAAAAAAATGCCAATAACATCATGACATTCCATTTGAGAGATTTGAGAAAACTCATAACTCTACGGAAAAGAAAACACAATTGAGATTGAGATGGAGATGATAAAAGTTACCAAAACTTCCAATACTCACCACTTCATCAAGTAAATAATGCAATTGAAACTTGAAACCATAACTAAGCTATGATAGCACTATTTAGAAACATGTTCCATGTGAAATGGTTCTTTAATTCTTAGCATTTAACATTCTCTACTAATTGTTGTATTAAATATTATAGGTGTGTTAACCCTTTTTATTTATTTATTTTAAATAATATCCATTTTCACATTGTTCTAGATTATAAGTGTATTTAAAAACAAAACTTATTCAATCTTTTCATATCATCATGGTGTATTTTTCTACACCTTCAAACGCAATTACTAGTAAATGAAATTGCTTTTGAAATGAATTGAAAACGGTAAAAAAAAAAAAAAAAAAAATTGAGTAAGAAGCTTTTTGCCTAAAGTTTCTTTAGGACGGCACATTTCAGACGGTATGTCTACGGAGACGCTTTAATCGCGCACCTATCAATTAGTGATGTTATGTATAAAGATTGAAGCGGAGAACGAATTATCTTTTAAAAATATGAAGTAAATTAGAAATGGAGAGAAAGGTAATTTAACTCTAAAAATACAAACATAATCGAAGCACGCGGTATAGAAAATTGGATTGTATATTAAGCAATAAATGATTTGAAAGATGATCACGCTGTTTATGTAGTACAACCACCTGAACCTAATAGCTGATTAAATCCAGAGAAAGTTCATGGAATTATGTGCTTATTAACGTTGATTAAATCATGGGATTAATGTCTGTGCTCTTTTCATTTGTTGTTGTCAATGTTTACACTGCATTTTCAGATGTAATCTAGTCTTCACTCACCTCTGCTTTTCTAAAAGTCATGCGCCTATCACTCATTTTATTTAACAAATTTGCTTTCAACTTTTATCCATCTGCTAACCGGTGGATATGAATGAATGAGAGTGGGACCTAATTCTTGTTTTATTCCAACTTCACTACTTTCAAAAGCAAACTCATTTCAAATCAACATCTCAAGCTGTAACAATATCCTCTCAAATTTGAACCATCGTCACATCACATCCTTATTTGAACCCAACTCCCTTTTAATTCATGTATTTATATTCATTTTCATATGCAAATTGAGCAAATGGAAGAAAGTCGGTGCTTCCTAAGGTCGTTTTCAATGACATATTGTATAAAAGAAAAAAAGACGTGGATGCAACAAAATATTAAATGGCTTAATAAATGGGATATCAACTTTAACAGGGGCCCTACGAACAATAAAGAGATAAAGGCTTTTGTTATTGATAGGTTTTACAAACGAACTTGGGATAAAGGGTTAGAGAGAAATAAATAGTATTATATTGAAGAGTTTAACCCCACATACAATCATCATCAAAAAGCGTACATAGGGGCCAGTATATATTAGAGAGCCAAAATGCTTATTGCCCAATTAAGAACCAATTCCCATCAACTCCGCTGTGAATCTAGGAGTTGGAAAAGACCAAAAGAAGCTTGGGAAGACTTGAAAAGTGGAAACATAAAAACATTTCATTTTAGAGTGTGAAGCCTTCAAAGACAGTAGGGACAGCTATATAAGTATCTGGACAGCTAGCTCTTGGAATAACTTATTCAGTGAGTGGGCAGTGGAGAAATTGGAGGAGCTCATCATCAAATTGAACAAGAAAAGCGCTGAACTACAGAAATCAATGTGTGAGATGGTCTGTCCCATAAACTATTATTAGCCTAATAAATATTAAAATCATTTTCTTTCTTTCTTTTATGCAAAGTTTCTTTTATGCAAAGAGTCGCTAGCTTCTGACGCCTAGTAAGTACAGGCATGGTTTTGGTTTCTCCCTAGAATACTCTCGCTCTCGTACACTGTGTGTATATATATTAAAAACCATTCATACGTACCTGCAGAAAGTGATGGAAAGGGATCCTTTGATTACACCATACGCCATGCTCGTTTCACATTGAAATATCACATGCTCGACCATCCTTTGCAGAACAAAGGTGGCAATTGGAACTCCCTCATCGTTTTTCCAATGCGCAGAGAAAGGACACTAAGGTCCACGTCACTACATCACTCTACCACCTGCCGCCATAGCCCTTACCTGTGCCTAGGTTGTCGTACATAATTCATTCAATTCTGGAGGTGTAATTTATTTAATAAGTACCGGTGACAGGCAGTTTGAACTGTCACCTTTTTCATGGAATTTGACATCCACTTTGCACTTCTTTTAAAACGGGTAAAAATAAAAAGCAGGTTTTTTTTACTTGCATATTTTTAACTACACTTCTGGGACGAGCCACGGACCCTTTGACGGGATCAATTTTGAACTGCAAGTTGGGATTGCATGATTAGCCATTTCTAATCGTTATATTTAGTATTTTATTATTTTTCGTTTCATCTATTATAAGATTAGAGAGATATATTATTACCTTTTCAAGGACATTCGAGAGAGTTAATTTATCACTTTTCAATAACCTGATCAAAGATGTTTGTCTTTCCAAAGTACATCTAATTCATTGCATGGCATGCATTTTATATTAAAAGCCCTTTTTGGTAAGATATTGTTACTTTTATCATTTATGTCTAATTAGCAGTGTCCATTTGAATGGGTAAGGTGTGAAGAAATCTTTACATTCTATTTTTGTGTTAGTTTTATCATTTATGTGTAATTATAAACATACATTTGTATACGGAATGTGTGAAGAACTCTCTAGATTATATTTTTGTGTTTTAAAAGTAAATTTGTTTCTTCTTTCTATTTTAGGGGTAGTGTAGTTTTTATGTTTGTGGATTATTTATAAAAGAAAAAAAAACAAGGCTAACAATCATTTGTTCCTTGTAAGAAAAAAAAAATTCAATGTTGTATGTGTTTTTTGTTATGGTTCTAATATTTTGAATTTTCTATTTATGTTGAATATTTATGTTTTATAGATTAACTCACTAAACTTGGTTTATGGAGTCTTGGGTTGTTGAGGCTTTGTTTTTGAGATCTTGATCAAAGAGTTAGTCAAATCTGATTGTCCAAGTAAAGGAGTTCAAACTGAAGAGTCTAGTAGTTTTTATTTTCAAGTAGACAAGTTTAGTGAGAGGCTAGGAAGATAATTGTGGTAGGAGAAATGGCATTTAGACATTTGAAGATTGAAAAATTCAATGACCACAAGTTTGATTTGTGGACAATAAATACAGAATATCTACTTATTGAAAGAGCATAGAAGGAAGTCATCATGAAGGACACAAATCCCTATAATATGAATAATGGTGATTCAGACAAGATCAATGATAAGGCCATTGCCTTGACTGGCCTTAATTTATTTGATTTTGTGTTATAGAATGTGTTAAGGGAAACTATAGCAAATAAGCTTTGAGATAAGCTTGGCTTGTTATGTGGGGATAAATCCCTTATGAATTTGGTATTCTTGTAAAAGATGTTGTATGCTCTAAAGATAAAAGATGGTAATAGGGTTACATATCACCTTAATGACTTCGATGACTTTCTTAATCAAATCAAGGCCATTGATGATGAAGTAAAAAACAATTGGTGATGCATAGCCTTTCTCTATAGTTACCATTAGTGGAGCTATAGAGATATAAAATCTCAAGTTGGATGAGATTGTGGGTTGTTTGCTTTAGGAGACGACAAGGTGAAGAACTTATAAAAGAAACATTGATTCAGAACCTTTGACTAGGGCTTACTCTAAGGAGTGAAATGTAAGAGATCTAGTGGGAGGAAATATAGATCTAAAGGAAGATATCCATTAAAGGTAGGAAGTGGGAAGAGTTGAATGGCTAGAGGTGCCTGATCCAGATTTATGAGGGAACAAAATGAAACACATAAATATGACAGAAACACATAGATACATTAATACTCAATTTCTATTAATGAATGATATATGCAAGAATTGTAAAAATGAAGAGTCAAATGAACTCACTAGAATGGTGGTAGCTTATCTCTGAAGAGAAAGAGATTTCATGAGATGTCATGAGACTGTCCAAGTAAAGAGATGTCATGAGATTGTCCAAGTAAAGAGATGTGCATGCTCAAAGGAATTCCTTCACCTTGATTATATATGAGAGAGTGAGAGGAGAATAATTCCCATGATGCATGTCGTATAAATTGGTCTAAGTTTACAAAATGTCATAGGCATGTAAAACACCAAGACTTCCCAGGAGGTCACCCGTCCCGGTTCTACTATAGCCCAAGCGTGCTCAACTACATATTTCTAATGGGATCTAGTGCATTAATGTTGTAGGCATGTACATATGATGACTATAATTAACAAATGGAGATGGAATTACATTACATTCCCCATTAAAAAGGTGAATATCATGGTTTATAAAAACCATATGCTCGAAAATGTTGATTCAATGGAAAAGGTGGATAGCCACCAGGATCAATCCTCCACCCTTAGAAAGCAATGCTCCCCATTGTGTCAAGTTCCCTCGGGAGATGGGGAAACTTTTATTGAATCTGAACTTTGGTGAGCCACTTACCTTGTTGAAGTATATGTTATGATTGTACTTGCCCTGTGGAAGGATGTCATAAACTTGTTGGTGGAGGTGATATATCCATTCAAAAAATATGGTTGCATGATCTACCTTGGTTTGGGTGTGGGAGGACTCTAATAGTGAAGATGCAACAATAAGAACTATATCAATGAGGGCTATGGTTGAAGCCCCAAGCACACCTAAAAAGGGCCATGGCCAATAGAGTTATGTTGAACATATGGAAGACTCTCATTCCCTAGAAGGGAGATTCTGTAGATTGGACCATTGGGTAAGGGAGAATCGGGCATCAATTCAATGGAATGTAGGATGTGGTAGTGCAGAGATACCCCCGTAGGTGAAGCAGAAATATATGCTTACTCCTCTACAATCTTTTTGACCTACTTCTGCTGGATAGGAAGGTCTTTGGCAGAGGTTGTAGTGGTCACAGTGATGTTTTGTTCACCTTATGACTGGATTGTGAAGATGGAAAAAAATTTGGTCTGAGAGATTACTTTGCAGAATTGTTTTGTCGAGATAGTTGAAGTGGCATTAGTAAGAGTTACATCTAGTACCTTATAGATTTGACCTCCCAAAGTAATAATGAAACTATAAGGATGAGACTCATAGATAGTGTGGCGTTTCCATATATATGATTGTCCTAAATGAACATCATAGAATTCAAGTGGGGAAACATCACACAGTACCTCATCCTTGAAGGGCTTGATGTCCTAGGATAAGTGGAACTGTTGGCTGACACAGATGTCTCATCCCCGGCTCAACCATTTGATGGTGTATGGTTGGGGGTGTGGCATCATTGGCAACTTCAATCTCTTGACAACCTCGGCTGTGATCAGGTTCTTCTGGCTCCCACTATCAAAAATGAAATGTAGTGGGGTCCCCTTCACCCACATATGTGAATGGAAGAGGCGCTCCCCCTCCTCAAGATCCTCCAGTTCTTCTTGTTGGATTATTTTGGTTGTGATGGTAGCAGTGGGTTTTGCATTGATGGTATATTTTCATTTATTGTGCTTTGAATCAAATTCCGAGTCAAGTTATAATTATTTTTCTTTGATATTAGCCACCAATGACTGTTTCAAGCAACATTCATCAGTGTTGTGCTAGGGGATTTTGTCGAACTCACACCACTTTCTAGTGTCCTCCGACTTCCCATCGCCCTTCTTAGCCAACAGATTGGACTAAGTTTTTTGAGATTGAATCTCCTTGGTTTTCCCTTTGTTCTTTGAGTTGGGGTTCCCTTTTCCTTTCTTTTGTTGTGGTGTATTTGCAAACTCGAACTCTCGCTTACTTTGCTGGTTGAATTTCTACTTGATTTTGATTGCATATCAATAAGAAGCTCCCAGTGAGGATATCTCCAAGAAATCCATCTTTGTTTGGATTTACCTATGTACGTCACCGTGGTACTTCAAAAATAGGCATCATTGAGAGTCTCTGATACCGAACTTTGAGCGTAAAGTATGGAAGATGTTAGTGTACTCTAGCACTGACTAGTCTCTTTTATGACACAGAGTCATCCATCTCATATATTGGTCATCATAGCTTCCAACAAGGTAGAATTACTCCTTTAGTGCATCCACAAAGGTTTCCCAGGTGGGTTTTCTCCTGAATGGCATATATTTATTCACAATGTGCCTCTCCCAGTAACCTTCCCACCAAGATTTGACATGGGGAAGGGATTTAAGAAGTGTGAAGGTGATATTTTTTCCATAGGAAATTTTTTGGACAAAGTAATAACCTTCTAGTAGATTCAACCATTTCTCTAGAGCATCTGCATATATCTGACCTTCAAATAAGGGGATATCAAAATTAACTTGTGTGTTGAAGGGCGTCACACCTCTGAAATGGTTGCTTATAAAATATGCATCAGCTTCCATTAGTATTCATCAAAGGATCTGAGAGAATGTTTCCATCATCTTGTTCCTTTGTCACATGAGGGCTTCCTTGAGCAACTTCTCAAAATGATCTCTTGATCTCTCATCTCTCTTTTTTTCTTCCATGGGAGGTCACTTGGGTTGGCGAGAGCAGTTGTACTTAAGAGAAACTATCTCGAGACCCAACTCTCTATACCCTAACCTTGTCAAGGACATGCACTCATAAACAACAAGGAGAAGACTACTCATATACCAATGATTTGGATTTATGAGGGAATGGAATGAAACATAGAAATATGACAGAAACACAGAGATACAATAATACTCAATTTCTATTAATGAATGAAATATGCAGGAATTGTAAAAATAGAGAGTCAAATTAACTCACTAGAATGGTGGTAGCTTATCTACTAAGAGAAATAAATGCCAGCTACACTCATTCACAATAAGCATTACATCACACTCCATTTCATGCTCAAAGGACCTCCTTCACCTTGATTATATATGAGAGAGTGAAAGGAGAATAACTCCCATGATGCATGTGGGATAAATTGGTCTAATTTTACAAAATACCATAGGCATGTAAAACACTAAGACTTCCTGAGTGGTCACCCATCCCAATACTACTCTATCCCAAATGCACTTAACTGTGAAGATCTAATGGGATCTAGTGCATTAGTGCTATAGGAATGTACATATGATGGCTATAATTAAATGGAGATGACATTACATTACATTTCCCATCAAAAGGGTGAATATCATGGTTTATCAAAACCACTGGCTCAAAAACGTTGATTCAGTGGAAAAGGTGGATGGCCACCGAGATCCTCCTATATCAGTGCCATCAAAGAGGGCAAAATAATGTTGAATGTAAGATTGACCTTCAAAGGAGAAAGAACAAAATAAGGAAGATTCAACTGTTGAAATTTCTAGTTGTGATGAGAACATGTATCTCTCTTTGGCATGTTTGTTAACCAATGCCCACACCGAAGCATGGTTGATCGATTTGGGGGATTCTTTCCATATGACTTCTCACATGGAGTGGTTTTTGGATTATGAATAATCACATCGAGGAAAAATATTTCTTGGAGATAATTTTAGTTATGAACTTGTTGGACATGGCAGTGTAAAAGTCCAATAAACAAATGGATCTGTGAAGCGGATTCCCAATGTGTTAGGATTGGAACGAAACTTACTTTTAGTGAGCCAAATTATTGATGCAAGTTTTGATACAATCTACTCTGAAGGAGGTTGTAGATTGGTTTCAGGGGCTATGGTTTTGGCTAAGGGTGTTTGTCTTGGAACTTTATACAAGTTGTATGTGAATACTCAAGTCATGGGTAGTGTAACGAAGAATCAACGAAAAATGACAAGTCAATGACAGTGTTGAAGACATCAAACATCATGTTGTGGCATCCCTAGATGGGATATATTGGTGAAATTAACATATGAGAGCTATGCAATAAGAATATTGTACATGGACTTGATGATTTGAAGGACTCTCTTAAGTTTTTTTAGGCATGTGTGCTTGAAAAAAGAAGAAGATGATACATTTTTTGTTGACTAACAATAAAGCTTAAGAGATTCTTGAGTTGGTGCATTTTGATATTTGTGGGCTTGTGGATAAGGTCTCCATTGGAGTAACTCACTATTTCATCACTTTCATTCATGACTTCACATGGAATTCATAGGTTAACTTTATGAGGAATAAAAGAGATGTGGGTAAAATCATGCAGATGGGTAACACTTTCATGATAATCTGGTCTCCAAAATTCCTAGTGGCAATTTTTTGGCCAAAAAAATGTTGCTAGGAATTTTTTCGGCCAAAACATTTCACGTCAAATTTAACGGCGCCCTCAAAATTCATGTACAATGTTTTTTGGATGAATTGTTTTCCTGTGGTAAGGATATTTCGGCTGAAACGTTTATTTTTAACGGATTCCGTTAAAAACTAGGTTTCAATCAAAAGAATATTACGGCTGAAAACCTGCAAATGGGATTGTGTGCATGAAACTGCAAATTCTCTCCATCTTACTTCATCTTTGGAGGTAGAAGACTCCTACAAATACTTAGAAGTTAGTTTCAAAATTGATACCAACATTTTTAAAATTTAATCTACTTTCATTGGGTATAATTTGTTTTCATTTTCATTGTTTTTATCTAATTTTATTTGATTTTATAAAAAAATCACCGCATGATATTTTTAGGTGAGATTATGATTCGGTGAAATGAAAAATCCATATCTCTAAAAATACAAAGTGGAAAATTATGGAAAATTTATATTCATAATCCTTAAACTGTTCTCTTTAAAAGGGTATTTTTAGATTTTATTTTTAAGTAAATATTAAGATAGATACATGGTGGAGGAAAACATGTGTTTAAAATCTGTAACTTTTTCATATTGGTCAACTTAAAAAAATTCTAGAAATTATAATATTCATCTGTTAGATTCAAAACTATAGTCATCACAAAATAGAGTCTCTGTAGATTGTTGTAGATTGATGCAGTATATTTCATTTGTCAAAAACAAAAGTTTAATAATGGATACATTGTTGTGGGAAAAAATAACTCATTATCTTTCCCTTCATTTTTAAGGAACATACTATCAAACAATTGGCAAATTTCCATATCAAATCTCAATAAATAAAAATTGAAAAATAGTCAGTAGAAAGCTAACAAAATTCTTCACAAGTTTTGTTTTTATAGTAAAGAAAAATTCTTAATAAAAAAAAATACTTTTGTTTACCAGAAGTTGAAGAACCTGTTAAAATTTAAAAACAATTGTCATAAAACAAGAAAAAGTGTTACCCATCTTCATGATTTTACCCATGTGCTTTATTTTTTCAAGACCTTTGATGCCTTGGTTGAAAAGAAAAGTGGGAAGAAGGTGAAGGAATTGAGAATCTACAATGGTAGTGAGTATTGTTCCAGTGAATTCAAGTTTGTTTACAAGTATCATGATATTGCGAGGAAAAATACCACCCCACATACTCCTAAGAAAAATATTGTTTCTAAGAGGTTGAATTGAACCTTTATGGAGAAAGCACAGAACATGGAAAGAAGAAAATTGAAGAAGAGAACAAGAGAGACGTAGAATAAGAGGAGAAAAGGAAAATAGAAGAAGTTGTAAATAAATCTATAGAATAGGTTGCAAAGATATCTACAGAGGAATATGCAAAGAAACCTATATAAGAAAATATCTAAAGAAAGTTGTAGACTCAAGCTAGAAGCAAAATGAAGAACAAAGAAGAAAAGTTGCAGAAGAAGAGGAAGGGAAAGAATTAGAGGACAAGATGAAAGAAGGGGAAGAGAAGCAAGTTCCTAGGATAGAGTAGAGAGAGGAGATATGGGGGACATGGGAAATGAGGAAGAGATGACAGGTGATAAAATTGACAGGGAAGAAACCAAGTAGGAAAATGGGTAATAAGGGAAGATGAGAGAAGAAAAGGAAAAAGGAAAGAATGACAAAATGGATTAAATCCATAGAATTAAAAGAAGGTAGGGATAGATAATTCAAAAGGAAACATAGAAAGAATTGAGAATGATCTTTCAATGAAATCCTAGCTTGAAACAATAGGTACATCCTTCCCCACCTTTTAATATTCTCCCTTACCCTCTATCAAGTGTTTCAACTTGCTTTACATAGTTGTGCTAGGTGGGGCCCCAAGCACACCTAGTGTTGGTTCATCATAGACCATTGACCCTTTGTCTCCTTGGATCTATCCAAACCCTTGATTTTGTTGATCCCATCTACCACCTTGGGTTAGGAAAGGTGATTGGGATGGCTCTTCCCCATTCAACTATCCCAACAAATTAATATATACAATCTTTATAGTTATGACAAGGAAGGAACCATAGAGAATGCCTAAGGAAATTAAGATCTACCTATAGGTGAGAACTAAGAATAGAAGGGAAGCATGGTTTTTGGAGAGGATGTTAATGTCATCAGAATGTATGGGTCAAATTCGACCCCTTAAAGACTTCCTAGACTATATAATCCAATGGTTTTTGTATTATAATATGTCAAGAAATTGGTGCAAATTGATAAATCATTTTTTTTTAAAGTAAAATAAGAAGCCATATTGTTGGAGAAATTTCTATTTTCGGCACACTAGTTTAGTGGGAGTTAACTGACTAGTTTTATCTTAGACTTTCTAATCTTAGACCATCACTATTATGCATGCATTCCTAATTATATGATGTCATTGCCTATATGAGTGACGATCACTCACTCATTGATAAGATCATAATATACATTGATTCTCATTTTTCATTGTGTATCTCTCTTCCTTTTCTTGATAAGCTTTGTTTGTGTATGCTTTAGCTAGATCTCTTGTGTAGGTTTCCATGAAACACTGACATGGTATCAGAGCTACGTTGCTTGGAACAAGCCAAACAAGCCAAAGCATAAGGAAAATCGAAGTTTCGACGAGCTAAATCCGTGGTCATACTTTTCAGCAGTGATTTGTCCAAAAATATTAATTTTTTGAGGAAACGACTCATGAGGGAAGTAAATCAACCCATTCTACAAGTGGGTTTTCAACCTTTTGGCGAGATTCCTCATCGTTTGATCAAAACATAAGTCGAAAGATAGCCTCCTGAAACTGATACGAATCTGTGGTTGTACATTTCTATAGTGATTGCTCCCAAAATATTAAGTTTTTGAGGAAACGACTTGCATGGGAAGTAAATCGACCCATTCTACAAGTGGGTTTTCAACTGTTTGGCGAAGTTCCTCACTGTTTGCTCAAAAAGTAAGCCGGAAGATAGCCTCCTGAAACTGATACAAATCCGTGGTTGTACCTTTCTACAATGATCACTCCCAAAATGTTAAGTTTTTGAGGAAACGACTCGCGTGAGAAGTAAATCGATCGATTCTGCAAGTGGGTTTTCAATTGTTTAGCGATATTCCTCACCATTTTCTCAGAACGTAAGTCAGAATATTGTCTCCTGGAAATGATACGAATTTTCACTTAAAGTGCCCTTTCTGCCGTGATTTCTTAATTTTTCACTTGTAGATTGAGAGTAAATTTTTAGGGGTTCTTAGAAACAGTGGGAGAGATGGATAGGAAAACTATTATACAGTCAAACTTGGTGGTAATCCTCACACCATACAATTGTTTTGATTAGAAGCCCAAGGTAGAATTTCAACTCAGAAGGAAAGGACTACATAATTTGACGATGGTGACAGAAACATAAACTACATCAGTGATTGAGAAGATGAGATGGGCGAATCGTAAGGATGAGGCCACATGACTACTTCTTGAGTTAATCTCCACTGATTTATGGTTTCATGTTGCTACATGCAAGACTCCAAGCAAGATCTGAACCACCTTGGAAGGACTCTTTGGAAAGCAGGATGAGATGTGGGGTCATATGCTTGAGGTAGAGTTGAATACCTTAGACCCTAAATTTTTTGATAATATACAAGATATTTTTACTAAATTTAAATCTTTGCTATTGAGATTGGGCGAATGTGGTATTGACAAGTCTAAACAAGAGAAACAACTTATTCTAACAATCTTGGCCAAGCTAGGACCATAATACACTGTATATGTCTCCAATTTCCATTCTTGTAGATGTCTTTTTGGAACAAATTGGAAAATGCCTACATTGGCTCAGTTCATTGAGTCCCTCACACAAGAGCAGACAAAACTGATACAAATGGGCCTCATCAAGGATCCCAAAGCACATGCACTCACCATGCATGATGGAAAAGGATCATCCAAACATAATGGGAAGGAGAAACAAAACGAGAAGGAGGGATATTCCAAACCCTTTAACGATTCTTTAGGTTCCAAAGACTCTTCAGATTCCAAGAAGAAAAATAAGGGAAAGAAATGCACTTACTTCAATAAACCGAATCATGAAGAATCCACATGCATGAAGATGGTAGATTATATAATGGTTAATACCTTTTCATGATTAAAGGAATCTAATAGGATCAGGTAGGATCCCTGGCAGTTATAGTCACTGCTCTATATTAAAATCAGAGTATATAACTCCTCATGACCAGAGAAAAGTAAGATGGGTAAAACCCTATGCATGCTATGGAAAGAAGGTTTTCTTACTAGACGTTGTTGCATAAAGAGGAAAGTGACCCTGGTTGGTTATTTCCTTGAAAAAATGAAACATCAATACGAGATATGATTGTGAGATTAGTCCTGTAAGTGACTGAAATCTCAAACTAAAGGACACTAATGATGAAATTAAACTATCAAGTGAATGCATGAGGTAAAAAGGTGCAAGAGATTCATGTACTTATACATGAATGTGTATACATGATCATAAGGATGATTGGAAGATCCTTGGGAAAAGGATATAGAAGCCTGATATGTCCATGTGTGTGAATGACATGGAAAAAAGGCAAGCAATAAGCTAGCATGATGAATACTTATCTGTGTTTAATTATGCTTGAGTACATGAGTTTAATGCATTATGGAGCTTCCTAATATGAAGTCTGATAGTAATACCAGTTAGGTATGAATGATATCAAACGTGCAAGTGATGCACATGTATGATGTAAGTTAACAAACCAGAATATGTATGGATACATAATTTGGGTACATGACAAAGATGGATGTTTATATTTCTTATGGGATATTTGGTAAACAGTTGAAGCTAACTCACAGCTGAGGCCATCACAAATAGTGATGGATATGCAATAAGGAAGTTGCATGCTGAAGGAGTTCCCTGTGGACGAACTGTGTGAAGACTCTGTCAGGAAAACAAAGTCACAACCTTAATGACTGCTGAGAATTAAGCAGTGAGCCACAAGCTTATCTGAATATATATATATATATACTAGAATCATGGATTACATTTTGAAAAACATCATGTAATGAATAGAAGACTAATAATGAATCTTGACCATTCTAATAACCGAATGGTAACATGTAGGATGCACAGGTTCATGATTCATTATGGGAAAAATATTTTTCTATTAAAGCATGTTGATGTATCCTAAGAGTTAGGATGAGCCTAATCTAGGGCTGCTCAGGAAAAGAGCAGAAAGATCACAATAAGAAGTATATTGCATAAGTAAAGGGGGAGAAAAGGAGGAACACTTTCCTCACCCTAAGAACCCTAAATTGTTTAATAGAGCCGTAGGATTAAAAGAGCAGTTGTGGAAACCAATATAGTTGGTAAAAGGCAAGTAAACCCCATGAGTATGATTAAATGAATAAATGAGTATGTTTAACTGAATAGGCTTGGTTGAAGGCATGATTAAGAAAAGGCATTGAGGCCTTAGAGATAACTCGACTGGGCTGAAAAGTCCCAGGCAGTGTAGAAAGAGTTGAAAGAAGCGGAGAGTCCTCAATTCTTTCCTTGCTGAGTATTATGTTTTCTCTTGGATGAGAAAGTTGGTACGCTAATGGAAGTAAAAAGGTTTTGACACCATAGTGATAAGGATTGTATTTCTGAAGATACAATCAAAATCTATTTGTGTTGCACTCGTGGAAACATTTGAGGATAATGTGATGAAGTGCATAAAGATATGCTGGGACATTTTGAAGATGTTTTATGAATTCCAATGTTATGATACATGCATTTGGTTTAATATTACAACTAATGTGATTGTGACTATGATGATGCATGCTATGTATAGAAAAGAATTGGAGCTATTGAGGAAGACAATTGCCAATGATGGGCAACCTCAAGTAGAGGATGACCAGGAGAAGGCTGCAGTTGAAAGATTGTTGACATGGATGTAAAAGTCCCCATAAAGCATCGCTGATGAGGTAAAAATAAGAAAGAGGGTGCTAGCGACCAAGAACCGGTATAAAGATATTCGCGCCTATGTGGCACAAGGTATGAAGGGATTTGGTAAGATCCCCTTTTGAAATATTTTAATGTCTTAGTGTTATGTATGAACTTTTGAAAGGGAGTTCTATGCCTTGGGTACCCAAGTAAGGTATGATTCAGGAAGGAGAACTTGAATGATGGAGGTATGAACCTCTGGTAGTAAACACTATTTGTAACCCTCGGAAGAATTCATGAACTGATATGTCATGAATACATGGACCAATCAAGGAACGATTGGAAACAAAAGTTCTCATAGATAACACGTTGCATGGAATTGCTTCCAGGAAATGCATGTTTGCATAAAGGACAAACAATGGATTTCTGATTGAGAAAGGAGGACCTTCCAACATTTCTACTTACATTGTATAGGTGTTAGAGAAAACCAAATTTGGGTGGCCATGAGTATTGGCACCCTGGTTATTAATAAAAGAAGAATGCCTAAAGCCATGCATGTGAAACTTTTGAGTCTCATGTGTACTAATTTGGGATTGTGATCGGCCTATAGCAGGCAGTATGGTTCTGTTGTAAGAATGAAAGAAAATGAATAATCCATATGAGGAAAAGGTTGGTTAAATTCCAACACACCATGGCCAAGAACCAGTCATAAAGTGTGACAAATTTGAAAACAATGCAAGAGTGCATTGGGTATGAATGTGGCCATGAATAATTGGCACATTTGTTAAAATCCTTTGAAATGTTGAATTACGTTTTGAAAGGGTTGGTATGTTGAAATGAGGCATAAGCAAGGAATGAGATTCCATTTTTATGTTTATATAGATGTGATGAACTATTAGTATGCATGGTTTTGAATCTAGATATATATACATGGATGCATGAGAGACTAACAATTTGTTTGGCTGTGTAAAGAATGAATCACAAGTAGGAAAGGGGTCTTGGATATGGCAGTGTTGTAAGCCCATAAGGGAGACCAATTTCCTTCTGAGCCAAACTGTTATGGGAAGGAAAGTCCCATAATTCTGAATCTAGTTCCTATGTGGACCAAATATGGAAATAAAATGTGGAATTGGAAATCTGTAGGTGACAGATTTACATGGAAATTATGAATTTAAAATTTATGATGATGTCTCATAAATTTTTGTATACCTATGATACAGGTGAAAGGAAAAGATCTGCGAAGAGTGCAAAGATGAGAGACTGAACTCTCGGGTTCGAAGAAGAACTGTGAAAAAGAGTATAATCCGATCACATGAAATAGAGACTAACAGTTTGTTTGGTTGTGTAAAGAATGAATTGCCGGAAAAATGAGAGTAAGCTTCGTTCCTATCTATTACGGTACCAGGAGAAGGAAAGTAACCTTTGTCCCTATCTATTACAGTGTCGGGAGAAGGAGAGTAACCTTCATCCCTATCTATTACGGTGCGAGGAGAAGGAGGGTAACCTTCGTCTCTATCTATTATGGTGCCAGGATAAGGAGAATAACCTTCATCCCTATCTATTACGGTACCAGGAGAAGGAGATTAACCTTCGTCCCTAACTTTAGCTGAGCCGGAAGGCTGTCAAGCTATAAAATAATGAAAAATGGCTACTGTTGAGCCATGAGAACCCCGTGGTAAGCCATGATCGCCTAGAATATTTTATGTTGAGGTAAAACATGTCGGAGGGACACCTCGATAGAGAAAGTCTGAGGGATGCCTCGACTATAAGACTCGATAGAGTCTCTGGAATTCTTTCTGTGCGAGAAAACCTTGGTAAGGAAAGATGGATCACTCGAGGGACTGTATAGTAGAGAAGGGGATGCCGGAGCCTAGTCCTGGAGGGTGAGTGATTGCAAGGAAGAGGAGACATTAATAGTTCTTGTAAACTATTGATTGGGATCATGCACACGATGGGTAGTTCTTCCTGTGCGAGAAAACATTGGCAAGGCAAGATGGATCACCCGAGGGACTGTATAGCAGAGAAGGGAATGCTTGAGCTTGGGCCTAGAGGGTGAGTGACCGCAAGGAAGATGAGACTTGAATAGCTCTTGTAAACTATTGATTAGGATCATGCAACCAATGGGTATGTCAAGGAAAAACAATGAGCCTGGATAAAAAAACAACCACGAGGATACAAATCCACAAATTGCGTAGATAATTACTGTGCTAAGATTATGGAATTTTACTAGAAATTTTTATGCAATGTCTTCGCATAAGACTATTATTAATGTGCTTTTTGTCCAAGAATTATTAAAAGAAGGTGACCAAGATTAAGGATCTGAAAAAGGACCTGACTGAGAAAGAAGGATCAAGATTTCTGAAACAACTGAATGAGAAAGACATGACAAGTGTTTTTTGAGAAAGAACACCGAGGACGGTGTTCCTTTAAGGGGGAGGGAATTGTAACACCCCTGTTCCCCCAGCTTGTAATTAATCATAAAATAGGATTACCATGCTAAGGCATGTGGAAAATGTAAATGTATTATTGTTAAACTACCCATAACTGACTACTGGGGGTTGAAGCCTTGAAGTACGAGCCATGATATCTCTAGAGGAAAGAAATCAGTTAATAAAGAAAGGACCAGTGGTTGAATCATCAACCACCCACATCAATGGAAGCATGGTCTAGCTGTAGGATGTCAACTCAAAGTACCACATAGACCTGCAGACCCAAGCTTCCTTTTGACATAAGGAACATGACAGGTCAGAAACTTTCCAGAGGAGGGAAGGTAAGATACATATAGAGACAACAAGAGAGGATACATGGGAGGAGAGAAAAAGTTCATAAGGGAGATGTGTGAACCCAAAGGAAGTGCGGAGAACATGGCCTGAAGGACCTGAACATGAGCTTGATGCTGAGGAAGCATATGATAAACCTCGTAGGGTCACTGTGACAAACAAAGTTTCTCTGAGAGATGGCGTAAATTCCCTAGTGATATCATGGCTTGGCACGGGGGCGTCTAGATTTCTAAGATTGAATGCCTCTGAGCCTATGGTTGGGTGGAAAGTCACACACCCATAGTCAGTTGGTTGGATGAAACTTGTAATAGATAAGTATTCTCATACCCTGTGAAATTAAGCTGTAATTATGTAATGAAATGGGATATACTATGAATGACCCAGGGATGTGTATGTTTTCTTAATGGTTATATTGTATCTCTTTACTCTTGTTTAAATTGTGTATTTAATCAAGTATGGATTGGACATGTTTTGTATTCGTAAATGCTTGCACCCTGTGGTGGCTTAAGCTAGATCCACGAACTGTTAGTTCGTCGACCTTGGGCACAGTTTCATGTACGCATGTCGACACTCCTAGTCATTTTGAGTCCCTTGGAGGAGGGATTCTGTTAAAGTTCAAGAGAGATAGTTCACATATGCACAAGATCTCTGCGAGGTAGGCAAAGACCGAGAACCACTTAAGTTCTAGAGTTAAGGAATGAGCGTAAGGGGTGCGCAGAAGGATTCTTCCAAGCATTAAGTTCAAGAGATAGAGTGCAAAGCTCTTAAGCCTTTTAGAGCTAACAAAGCTAAAAAAGAATAACGAGGTTGAAGTATCCAAATAAGGGAAGGTCCCTTGTTTGGAAGATGAACGAACAAAATCTGTTCAGAAAGAGCCACGATCTGATGTGACCGTTGGATACGATAAAGAGCATGGGAGTTAACCTTGGAGTCATTTGGACTTCGCGAGTTTAGCGAACTGAGTGAGTTCATCATGAGGGAGGTAAAATCTGTGAAGTTCCTAAGTCCTGAGGTTAACTCTGAACCTTAGATCTGAGGCTACCTGGGAATCGTCCCGACCACCAGATCTGGGAGGTAGACAATAGTCAAGTTACCAGAACTACCCATGAATTAAGAACTTGATAGCAGACATGTTAGTTCATGGACACGATAAACCTACGTCATTTATCTCATCAGGAATTGAAGATCAACGACTAGGATTAGACTAGATTCGAGTGAGCACTTTCCAAATTGTGGAGGTCAAACTCTTTGATAAAGAGCACAGATGTTGGAGCCCCGCAATTTTTGTGAACTGTCGATCACCGTTGACCTTCGATATGAGTTTGACGAGATCCCTGAAATGAAAGGAATGAGTGGGAAGGAAAAATCTTCATGGGGATCAAGATAAGAAGAAATAGAACTTTCAAGCGTGCATATGAAGTCCACGAGACGGGCCCGTAGGAGGAGAAAAGGTCAAGGCCTTTGAACAATTAGAAAATCTTGTAAGTCAGAAGAGATCAAGAAGCTCAGGAGGAGGAGCGACAATGGCGTAAGTATGTAGACTCTGGGTAAAGGCTTGAAGTAAACGTCAACTGTTAGATCGTCTGAAGTAAACATCAGTCGTTGGATCCAGAGGACAGGTGGCAGAAGTCTGTGGACTTTGGGTAAAGACCCGAAGTAGATCCTGTCCATTGGTCGGCAGGAGATATGTGTCGATAGATCAGAGTCTTTAGGGAAAACTACTTCAAAGGTTTCTAAGTGAGGTGTGTGACAAACTCCCGAAGTCCCAAAGGCCAAAGAAGATCACAACCTTCTGTTGCAGAGCGACACATGGCAGAAATTCATGAAGTTCGAGGGAAAGCAGTCCGAGAGAAACAAGTGCATAGGATTCTAAAAATCCTGAAGCCTGAAGAGTTGAATAACCGAAGAGAATCTAGACCGTCAGATCCATAAGGTACGTGGCGAAATATCATGAAGTCCGGGTGAAAGTACTCCGAGAGAAAACAAACGAGTAAGGTTGGAAATCATCGAACCCCGAATAGTCGAAGTAGCTGGGAGCCATCGATCTATGAGAGGAAATATGTCATCTGATTGTGGACTCCAGGAGATGTAGAGCATGGAGAAACTAAGATTTTAAATCACCGAAGGTCGAGGTCCCGAAGAGGACGACAACCGTTGATTTGAAAGTGGATGCGTGGTGCCAGATCTAGAACTTCGGGTACGATGCACTTTGGAGGAAAGAAGAGGGTGAAAGCGTCGAAGTCCTGAAGGAGATCTCGATCATTGATCGAGGAGGAGGTCAAAGGACCGTTGATCTGGTCTTATTTGAAAAGTGTCAAAGTTCTGAAGAGGACCAGGGCTATTGATTTGGGGAGGCCAGGTGTAAGAAGATCCAACACTCCAAAGGGATTCATTCCGGATATTTGTGTTTGTGGAGAGCGGATATAGACCATTGATCGGAGTAGATGTGTGGCGACGGATCATGGACTCCAAATAATTATGTTCGAGAGTTTCAGGTTAGATTTGAGACTCCCAAATTCCGGAGAGCCAAAGAAAATCTCAACCGTCTGATCATCTGAAGCAGATCTCAGTCGTCAGATCGTCTGAAGTAAATCTCAAGTGTCGGATCGTCTGAGGTGAATATGGACCATTTGATCCAGAAGAGACGTGGCATAGATTAAAGGATTCTGAGTAAAGTCTCGAAGTAATTCATAGCCATCATATCAATAGGATAGGTGGCATAAATCTGTAGATTTTGGGTAGAGACCCGAAGCAAGCCTCAACCTTCTGATTCAAGCGGACATGCGACATGAATCCGATTACTTCGAGGGGAAGTGAAGTTTGAGATTTGATATCTTAGAATTCTGGAGACCCAAAGGAAATCTCAACCATTGATCGAGAAAAGGGTTGTAAGACCGTTGATCTAGTTGAAAGGTCAAACCCCTAAAGCAGAGGTAGAGCCGCTGATTGAGAAGGAAAAGGGTCCACAAATCGTCGACTCCGAAATATTGACGTATGGAAGAATGGAAAGTTTGAGACTTGAGAATTCCAAAGTCGGGAATTCCAAAATGAATAACAACTGTTGATTTGAAAGAGGTCAGATCTGAGTTGCAGCTTTGGAAGGGATAGATCTGAGCCGTCAGTTAAGAGGCACCATCAAGATTGTGAGATCAACGGTCTCGTAGCATTGTGGGGATCATATATGCATAAACTTTAAAAGTTGAAGGCGAGCCGCAATCCAAACCATGGTTTTGAAGAAAGGACACATGGAGGCGTGAGGAGAATTGCAGGTCGAAAGGTAGTTTGGTTTCAAATTTCCTTTGGCCACGTCCACAATTGTGTGTTTACGTGAGGCTATCACCCAATGTCACCTCAAGGAGGGGCTTATCAGAAAAGGGGCCAACGCCCAAACTCAAAGATTCCACAAGCGCGAAGGGAAGGTTGCGGGTACCATTAGACCTGGACCAAGAATTCAAAAGGGTCTGTCTTTTATTACAGAATGAGACCATCAAGGTCTGAGAGAGTCATTTGGCTCTAGAATCAGAGATCCTTAACCAAGAGGTCATGCTGGTTCCCTGACTTTCCAAATTAGAAACCATGGATGGAGAATGTATACTTTAAGAAAAGTGAAACAATTTTATACCTCGTTGTGGGTGTGTTACAAAATGGTATCAGAGCATGGTTACAACACTTGGCCTTCTTGGGCTCATTTACGATTCATGTAAGGAGGTATTGTTATCTGCATTTACTCCTTAAGGAGAAGGACTGCAAATTGAACCTGTGATTTTGGGAATTCTTGTTGAATTTCAGCAGAAGAATTTCTTTAGCCCTTTGTCAAAGTGATAAATACTCTTACCAGATTAGGTATATGCTAATTAACATTTATAATAAGACTTGAATGTGGATAGCTGAAGGTGGCAGGGTTTTGTCAAGAGATGTTGAATCCCTAAGGATAGATGACCTAGTGTTCGTAACACTACTTCTAAGCATGGACAGTTGCAACTTCAGGCACTGAAGATGGTATATTATATAATGGTTAATACCTTTGTGGGATTAAAGGAATCTAATAGGATCAATTAGGATCCCTGGCAGTTATAGTTCCTGCTCTATATTAAAATCGGATTATATAACTCCTCATGACCAGAGAAAAGTAAGATGGGTAAAACCCTATGCATGCTCTGGAAAGAAGGTTTTCTTGCTAGACGTTGTCGCATAAAGAGGAAAGTGACCCTGGTTGGTTATTCCCTTGAGAAAAGGCAACATCAATATGAGATAATACTGTGAGATTAGTTCTATAAGTGAATGAAATCTCAAACTAAAGGACACTAATGATGAAATTAAATTATCAAGTGAATGCATGAGGTAAAAAGGTGCAAGAGATGCACCTACTTACACACGAATGTGTATACATGATCATAAGGATGATTGGAAGATCCTTGGGAAAAGGATATAGAAGCCTGATATGTCCATGTGTGTGAATGACATGGAAAAAGTGCAAGCAATAAGCTAGCATGATGAATACTTATCTGTGTTTAA
>ML782044.1:6577-28473 GCA_009831015.1 Picea engelmannii
AAAAATCTCGACACTTAGTCATTTATCCATCTTCACGGACTTGTGGACTCGCGAAGGTAACATTCTATGACCCTAACTTTCACGAGTCCGAGAAATCTCAACACTTGGTAGTTTTTCCATCTTCACGGACCCTCGGACTCTCAGACTCGCGGAGGGGTAATTCTACGACCTTCACTTTCATGAGTCCGAGAAGTATCGATACTTAGTTTATTTCATGAGCCCATGGAGTCGCAATAATTAGCCATTTTTCATCTTCACGAACTCACAGAGGTAACCTTCTATGACCCTAACTTTCAAACATCCGAGACGTCTCAACACTTAGTCATTTTTCCCTTCGC
Organism: Picea engelmannii; assembly: GCA_009831015.1. NCBI lineage: Eukaryota > Viridiplantae > Streptophyta > Pinopsida > Pinales > Pinaceae > Picea > Picea engelmannii. The sequence goes on from ML782044.1 coordinate 6,916, forward strand.
GTACTTGCGGAGGTGTAATCCTACGATCTTAACTTTCATGGGTCCGAGAAGTCCCAACACTTGGTCATTTTTCCATCTTCGTGGACTCTCAGACTCATGAAGGTGTAATTCTAAGACCTTAACTTTCATGAGTTCGAGAAGTCTCAATACTTAATTTATTTCATGAGTCTATGGAGTCCCGATACTTAGCCATTTTTCATCTTCACGGACTCTCGGACTCACAGAATTGTGGAGGTAAGGTCCCATGACCCTAACTTTCATGATTCCTTGGATTCTTGGTACTTAGCCATTTTTCCATCTTCGCGGACTCTTAGACTCTCGTACTCGCGAAGGTGTAATTCTAATACCTTAACTTTCATGAGTCCGATAAGTATCAATACATAGTTTATTTCATGAGTCCGTGGAGTCCCGATACTTAGGCATTTTTCCATCTTCTACCGACGTGTGGCATGACACATAGGGTGACACCTGGAACACATATCGCTTGACACGTGGCGTTTATTAGGGTGACACATGGCCTTCTTCCGTCAGGACATGGGGTACTAACATAGGGTCTCCATTTCGTGGGTCTGACGACTCAATTTCGATGACACTTAACTCATGTGGCGATCCAACAAGGACTCTCCCTTGCCCCTTTATCTGATCATCAATTAGCACGTTCCCTCTTGGGACATGGTGGAGACACTAGTCAGCAAGGTACATCATGGTGACATCACCCTTTTTCCTTGGTCCCATTCCAATGAGATTCACCAAGATCTACGACAAATTTTCCATTGTGGCCTCACCCCGATGGGTGGTCTAGGTAGTTCCTTGGCTTCTAAGGTCATTCTGACTAGGAGGCTCTGACCACGCTAATATCCACAGACCCAATGGTCCAGGATCATCCACGATTACTCTCGATGAATCAATGACCCTTGTTTATTTCAGAGTATGGTTGTGTGCTCAACTTTGATGAAGGGTCAGGATCTTTCCCTTCAACCTAATCGATGGTTGAGGTTGCATTTCGACCACGTCCCACTAAAGGGATCGAATTTATTCATCGTTCCAAATCCACGACCACGATTTTTCTGAAACTAATTAATGCTTCTCCACCAGCTTCATAGTCTGCACCTAAACTTAGCCATTTCGCGGATATCTTTCTTCGAGTCCTTCTCAGGTCTTACTGAGCCTCGAGAATGCTCACGCTTGACCAAGGTACTTCATGGTTTCCTCAAGGTTTCTTTACAATACCCTATCCTTTGAAACACTGGATGGGCTCGGGCATTCCGACACCGTGGCGCACAAAGAACGTACGTAAGGGTATATATCTATGTATATGCATGAGAGTAAATTCTTATGCCATATGATTAGAGCGATTCACGTAGTTAGTATGGACGTTTCTCCCCTTTGGTTAGTACAAAAACCTTAGATTATACACGTTCATAACATTCATAAATATTTGCATCCTTTCCAATATACCAAACACACAACTTTACTCACAACTTACATTCATAAAGAATTCTCACAATGCATGAAGTATTCACAAGAAAAAATGTAAAACTCTTCACGCAATTAAACATTATGCACGATTTATGGTATCTCCATAATACACAACTTGATTTACAGACCAAATAGTTACATATAAATAGTATGCCATTCATTTATCCATACACACATTCATAGCAATACACAGAGGTAGATGAGACACTTATCTACAAAATATTGAGATATGTTGAGTATTGATGTAGAGAGAACCGCTCTCCACCCAACCGTAGGCCAGGTTGCATTCAACTTCGTTGCAACCATCCACCCTTGAGCCAGGATACAATTTCATGAGAGGAGTTCTGCCTGTTTTTCTTCGGTGGCCCCATTCTTCCCTTGCCCTCCTCCTCTTCTTCTCATATTCTTCACTCAAGGCCTCATGGATTACGCCATAAACTTCCTGAAGGTACTTTCCCATATGTTCTTAACTTCTTCAAGAACTATTCCAACTACTATCTTTACTGATAGTTAGTTTCTAGGGCCGAGGATAGTTTAGATCCATATAATTTTAATTAAGCAGGGTACTGCATGGAAGATTCATTCAAAAAAATGATGGCATCCCTCTCGCCCACTCCTCTCATGGAATTATAACCTGTGAAGGCCATCCCTTTAGTAGTAACTCAACATTCTCTTATTTTATTAAAAACCAAAAATATTTATATAGAAATATTACAAAATCTATCAAGGTCCATTGTTTATCCTTGATCACCCATGATTTGGCTTATTGTTTTTCCATAATAACACTTATAATTACAGACTGGGGGAAGCAGGGATGTTACATAGGATTATCACTAATTGGACAAAGTATCAAGGATGGAGAGCCTACATCTATCAATGGTTCTAAAGAAGGAGGCTCCTACATCCCAAAGTAGGCTCATGATGCTACAATGTTTAAGAATGTGCTCCATCATTTCTTCTACTTGAATTCACATAGGGGACATAAGGATGGACCAAGGTAAGCTTGTTTGCATTGTTTGTCGCAAGATAATATTTCCCTCTTTGCCACTAATTATAGGAAGGAGGAAACTTTGGGCCATAGAGAGCCTTTCCAAACATGTTGTTAGAGATGAATCATCATAGTGTCACTTGGGGAAGCAAAGATTATGCAAAAGGCTTATTGAACAATGTAGTTACCATTGCCTTGATAACCCGAGCATGGAGTGTCATGTCTTGCTTGCCTTCGTATTACTTTGGATTGTAGGATTTTGAAAAGATCCTCTTTGGCTTGAGTATGTATTATATCTAGCTATGAGTCCATATGTTTCCATTCTCTGTGAAAGTATTGGTCATTTGTATTTTGTTGTACCAAAAATATTCGACTTTTGTCCAACCTGCCACTTTAAATTCATGTTCTAGAAGTTGGCAGGAAGGCACTTTGTTCAAAGGAGGTAGTTGTTGCCAGGAATCTTCCCATAAAAATATTGGATTACCATATTTTGGCTCCTAGAAGTTATTTTTATGGATCATCGCAAAGTGATCTTTGGTATGACTCCATATGAAGGAACCATTTGGGTGGTTTTTTTGGTGCATATCTTATGTTCATCGACCCCTTGAGCATATTTGTCCCTCCATATTTTCCCCCAAATTGAGTTTGAAGATTATAACCATCTCCATAGAATTTTTCCTCCTAAGGCAACATTTTGGTTTGTGATATCTCTAATTCCTAGCCCTCCAGGGGCCTTACAAGTTCAAATAACTAACCATCTGACTAGAGGCCATTTCCTTTCCAGTGAGGGCCCACCCCATAGGAAGATTATTTTGATGTTGAATATTGATTTAAGGACATTGGTAGGATTAGATAAGGTGGATAATGTAAAAATAGGTATGGCTTGGAGAACATATTTGATGTGGATGATTCTTCCAACAAGGGATACATATCTTAAGATCCATCCATGAAGCTTTTTTCTAATCTTTCAAAAAGTTGGCTTCCAAGCTAAATTCCTTCACGCACTCTCTATGAGTGGAATACCTAGATAAATAGAGGGAAGAGATCCAATTCCAAAGCCCAAAGCAATGTTAATGTGCCTTTGGAAAACAACACGAGTAAGGAAGAAAAATATTAAGGATTTGGAGTCAATAAGCTGGCCCCAAAAAGCTAAGAGGAATGCGTCCAAGACATGTTTAAAGGATTTAGCTTTTGAAATGGTGGTAGCCCCATATAAAATAGTGTCATCAACAAACTAGAGGTGGGAAACAACATCACTTGAGGAGAAAAAGAGAATCCTTTGAGCTTCCTTGTCATCTCGGCTTAGGTGAGACTATGGCCTAGGCCTTCTTCCATGAGAATAAATATAAAGGGGAAGACAAGATCCATTTGTATTATTTCCCTGCAAGGTGAGAAAGGATTTGAAGGGGAGCCATTGATGATGATGGAGAAAAAATATGATTTTATCATGCTCATTATCCAATGATCAACTCTTTGTAGAAGTCAAAGGCTACAAGAACATGTTGTATGTAGGTCTAGTTAAGCTTGTTAAAATCCTTGGACAAGTTGGATCATCATAATTGGAGGCCAACCCTTCTTCATGGTATGAAACAACTCATGGGATGAATCGATGTGATCAAGAATATGTCTCCCCCCAACATGATAGCCTCACCACTCTTTGGAGATAAATTTATCCATTAGAGGATTCAATCAATTAGCAACCACTTTAGAAATGGATTTATATGCAACATTACATAGGGTAATTGGATAGAATTTGTCAGGGGTGTTGGATATATTTTCCTTATGGATGAGAGTGAGTAAAGTAGCATTTAGGGATTGCAATATGTTTCTTTAGGATCTAGAGTCTTCCACCATTGCCCAAAACTCCTCCTCTATGAAATCCCAAAATTCATGGAATAAGTTTGCAAGAAATCCACTAGGGCCTGGGGCTTTCCTAAGGGCCATTTCCTTAACCACTTGTTCCACTTTCAACTTAGAGATTAGCTACACAAGGGAGTTGTTTTGGTTGTTTGTGATTAGATTTGGAGTGTTCTTTCTAGTATTGATAATGGTCGCTTTCTTATCTGTGGTTAACATTGTGAAGAGATACTTGAAAAAGGTAATCTTGATGTGTTTTTTTATCATATGGGTATTGTCCATTGACATCTCATATTCTTATGATTATATTGTTGTTCCTATGCCCAAAGGTGGATTTGTGATTTTTTTTTAGTTTTTGTCTTCTTCCTTTAGCTAGCAGATTCATTATTTTTTCTACCAATGCATCTCCTCTTCAAAAACTTGCTTGTCAATCTAATCATTAAGATTTTTTTCCTTCCTTCTTAGGGAATTTGTCATGCCAACGACCATTATTTCCTCTCGTGTTTTGGTCACGAAGTTCTCTTTTTCCTTCTTTTTTCTAAAGATGTTGAAAAAACTACCCAAATTCCAAGATTTGATCTTAGATTTCAATAGTTTCAAATTTTTTTGGAAGACATACATGCAAGTTTCTCAGTGAACTTTCACACGATCACATTGGTTTTTTGTTATATCTTTGAAGATGGGATTTATGAGTCACATTTTCTCATATTGTAAGGGGGTTTTTAATGATCCTTTCCTAGATTGGTAGTGGAGAAGTATGGATTGGTAGTGGAGAAGTAATGGCCAATATTTAGATCCAAAGATTGTTAGGACGAGGGATCCCCATTCAATTTTTTCATTGATATGTTTATGAGAGGAGAAAGTGATCTGATATTTTTTCCACATGATGAATTCCTCCACACTTGTTATTCTCGGTGTAGCTGACATTACTAAGGATGGCATCTATTAGTTGGAGCTCATCAAATTTTCCTCAAACATTTTGCAAACACCATCCAAATCTTAGAGTCCTCCTTTCTTTCTTCAAGGCAGGTTATTACGTTGAAATATCCCTCAATTATTTGCAAACTGTTAGGTGGATTTTGGGGGATATTGAGAAGGATACTTAGGAAATCCTCATTCTCTATAATATTTATTGGACCATCCACATTGGTTAAGGATCCAAATGCATTGGAAATTATCAATTTAAAGTGAGATAACAACTTCCCTTTGGTGCCTAAGAGGTTACTAAGCTACATGGAACTTCAGTTCCAAAGGATAATCAAACCTCCCATGAAGCCTTGCAAACTTAGACCAACAACCATGTTGTTCCACCAAATCGTGTGGGATATTAACTGAATGTATTCCTTAGAGCATTTTGTTTCTTGCATGAAAATAATATTTGAATTTTCTTTTTTTTATTATCTCTTTACATTGTTTTTTTTCCTTTGAGAATTGAGCCCTCTAATGTTCCAAGTCATGATCAACATAATTAAACTTACTTAGGGGTTAGGAAAGATTTCTCCATAAGATCCTTGGCCATTCCTGAATTAATAAGATGGTCACCTACCTCTTTCATCTTGGCATTGGCTTTGTTTTAACCTCTTGGCTTCCCCAAGACCGATTTGGTAGGCTTCATTGAGGGTATTTTTATTCCTATATAGTCGAGGGGGGTGCCTACTAGCTTGTTACTACCTCCCTTTCACACCAATCCATGCAAACAAATGACATTAAATCTAAAGTCAAATATGGTCTATGGCACAGTGTTGGAGCATACTTTTTTCCTACTGTTGATTTCCAAATGCTTTTGTAAAGGCCAACTCTCATATCCACATATTTTCCAAGTGCTTGAACCATGTCACAAGTAATTGCTAAGAACGTGAACCATGCAAACACGTATTTTCCAAGTATCTAAATAAACTCCCAAGTATTTTGCAAATGATATGAACCACATTCCAAAATCGCCAAGTATATAATTTCCATGTCTATATTTAACATGATTTCCATTTTGCGCTAGTTTGAGGCAAGGCTAGGATTGAAGGTCATAGGATTTAGCCTCTAGTAAGTGTAAATGTTGAAAAAACTTATACCTTGAATACTTTAAGCATTTTAATGCAACTTTGAAATAGCCATTGGCACATTTTCCCGCACTCTAACATTTGCATGTGTTTTTGTAGGGGACCCATAACAACCTTGAACAATCATATATAAGTAATCATAAAGGAAACATGCCATAACATTATCAACATCAACATCATCACTATATAAAATAGAGATAAAATGAAGCATGAACATCACATTTGAATAGATAAAACAGTAATGATCTCATCATCCCATCACTTGAGTGCACACTAGGAGATGGACCTTATTGTAGCTTATTAGGAGAACATTGACAAGACAATTAGAAGCCATGGCAAGGTTAAGAAATTTACCAATTAGGGTGATTGTCCTTCATCCCATCACTTGATTCCACACTAGGATATGGACCCTATAGTGGCTTATTAGGAGAACATTGACAAGACAATTAGAAACCATGTCGAGGCTAAGCAATTTACCAATTAGGGTGATTGTCCTTCAAACTTTGCATTAGGCATAGGGTTCGTCACTACGCTTTGCAATCGAATTTGTGTCAAGCAAAAGAGGGGTCAACATGTGGTTTTTGTTTGAAATTTTAATATTGAATTTATGGCTTTCAAAAATTAAATGTTTAGTTATATCAATCAACTATTAAGACCTAGATAAGAAATCTGATTAACCATGTGTGACAAGTGGTCGCTCATCTTTTAAAACTTTTATCATATGACAAATATATTATAAATTCATTTATCAAACTTTTATTTCATTTTTCTTCTAATTATTTGTTAGGTGGCAAGCCCAAAAGGTTATATCAATCGATTGTCATTAATGTTATTGGACAATTTGGCTAGTTTTGTGATGCGGGGTGCTTGGTTTGAGTTTCCTTGGACGAGGGCATTAGCCTACGTCGACAAGTTTAATAGAGATGCCATCCACAAATGTGGGGAAGCATCCTTTGAGTTTCCCCACGAAATTTTCCTTGGAAAAAATGCAATGTATCATGTTCTTACTTCTTGATGGAACTGTTGGGAGCCTATACTTCAACCCCTCTATTGTCATTGATGCAGGAGTGTCCTATTAATTTAGTTGTGAAATATTTTGAACCATGGATTGTCTAATCCATGTCACAGAGGAGGCTATTGATGGTGAAAGAGACAAAAAATCTGTGCTAATTGTTGGATTCCTCAATGATTGACATTGTGAATACTTTAGAGATATTGATAACATAATGCCAATGTAGCATGCTTAAATTGTCTAATTCCTTCACCAATTAATAACTTAAAAAAAAAATTAAAAAAAACTAATTAATATATAAAAAAAAAACATGAAAGTGGGAGGCCCACTTTCTTTGTTAGTAAGAATTTTTTTTGATATATATTCTCCTTATCAATAAATGTTTTAAGTGTTTCTATCACCCACCCACACAAACTCCATATACATATATCAAATAAAAAAGCACAATTTATTATAATCGCTTTGAGTATAAAGCTATAACGACATAATAAACATTCTAATCTCAAAAGCCCACAACATAGCTACATAACCGTCAATTATCAAATTTATCCATGTTATGTTTTGGGTGAAGAAAACATTGATGATTTTTTTGTATTTTTTAATTATGGGAATTGGTAATTTGTAGGATTATTTTGGGCTAGATTTGAGATCAATTTTATTGGCTGTTACTATAATCCAAGGGTATATTCAATAGCTTGTAAGTCATGGGGTTCAAAATCATTACAATAATACACTCATTAAAAGATCAACATATCATTTGTCAAAATTGAACTTGGATGAAGAGGGATAATAATCATTCCTCCCAACTATCTAAACTAAACACAATTGATAATTCTCTTATTATTCCAAATATAAAGACCTTCCCTTATGAATACATCTATCCATCCTTTTATCCTTACAAAATCTGATGTCTTATGATATTTTTACAGAAAAAGCTAAGTTGTAAAAGACTTGGAACTCTCACTACTAGCACACTACTAGCACAGCCTCTAAGTCGCGGCCAAAAGGCTTACGGCTGATCCATGCATTCACGCATGTAAAAACGCATTCACACATTCATGCCAAGCCCACGAAATTGATAGCCGTGATGACTAAATAATAACGCATGTAAAAACGCATTCACGCATGTAAAAATGCATTCACACCAGGCCCACGAAAATCCACGCATTCACGCATTTACGAAAATCCATGCATTCACGCCAGGCCCACGAAGGTGGAGCGTGGAAGGCATTCACACATGTACAAGTGGAAGGTTGTTAAAAACGCAAGCATGCACTAGTAAAAAATGTTAATTTGGCTGGTTTCATAAAATGGAAGGACGGCTTGCAAAAAGAACGTGCTTGGTGAAGGCCAAAGGTTTAGGTTGGCCTAGAAAATGAAACCCTAATCACTCATACGTGGCAATCAGCTAGCCACTATAGTAAATTTTAAATATGATTTAGTAAAAGTAAAAAAATAAACATGTAAACTGATGTCTTTATAATAGTGAGGAAGTTAGTGGTTGAAATCACAACCATTGATTTATTGGGACTACTAAGAATATTCCGTCAATATTTAATCTTGTCCATACAAAACTGATTAAGCACTATTAAATGTGCCCATGATCAATAGGTATACATCTTTCGACGTAATTAACTTTATTTGTAAAAATGCTTAGTTTTGATTATCAGTGATAAACAAGAAAGCAAGCAAGGATGTTAAAAATGTTGGTATGTGTGAGTTATGCAGTACAGAGTCTGTAGTGAATTGTTTAATGTGGTGGATGAACATAGGCAAGCATTCTCTCTGGCATCATGAGCATTGCTGCCCCCACCCCATGCTAACTCTCTCTTTGACTGCAGAGTTGTTCTGGTCACGGCCTTCCCAGATTGCCTGTTATTCTGTTACCAGACGGAATATAACAACAACCAGAAAAGTGAGATAAATCATTTACTACTGGCTCAGTACATTTATGTACGTATGAATTAATTCAACAGTAATAAAAAATATAATCCAAATCCAAGCGTTCAAGAAGAAAATCGTGTGGCGCCCGTGGCCTAATGGATAAGGCGTCTGACTTCTAATCAGGCGATTGTGGGTTCGAGTCCCACCGGGCGTGTTTGTGGCCTTTTTATTAATTTGAGAATTTTATTCCATTGAAATTGTTGAGGGTTTGCTCATGGCTTAAGAACAACATAATACCTAAAGCTCAGTTAAGTATGAAATATTAGCTATTGAATTTGGATACATCTTATGTCTAAGGAAGAAATGGAAAGTTAATTACAAGTTATACAATTAGATGCAGAAAAACTTTCATGAAACTGCCCTTCACAAGCTATTTACCAACCTTGTTATTGGGAGCTTGTTTACTTTTTATATTAAGCAAGGATTATCCACTTTAACACATATTATCTTTGTTTTAACAACTTTTTATTATAAAAATATTACAATAACATTTTAAATTAAATATTTTTAACAACTTTATATTAAGTGTAAACAAAGAGTTTGGTAACCATTTCAAAAGGAAAATTAGATGGTACGTAATATTTTATTTGGTTAAAGATGTATTATAAAATATTTAACATTAAAAATATATTAATATAAATGTTTGAAATTTTCAAATTTATGGCATACTTTAAGATATTTAGGTTATAGGACAAAGGCATTAACATGTTGCTAATCACTTTGAATACATGACAAAATACAAAACCAAATTTTCTTTACATTACATAGTCAAATAGTCAAAAGAGTTAGACTTTTTATTTAGATTTTAATTTCTATATTTTATATTGATAACGATGAAAGATTTATGATATCGATCAAAGGTGGATTTATAATTAAAATCAATATATTTATTAAGAGATTTGTATTTTTTTTTTTAAATTTAAGAACTTTAATTTTGTTTCATCCTCCGTCCTTTCACTAAGTTTGGTGATATATAGAATGAAATTTATAGACGAAAAATTATAAATAATATTCTTAATTCCATAAAACAAAAAATCAATATATCTAAATGTTTTTTATAACAAATCTAGCTTTCACTTTAGGCCAAGACACCTAATTTCTATCGTAAGTATAAAAAATATATATAATAGGATTAAAGCCTTGTCCAAAAAATCAAACAAAGAAACCCAAGCATTTTTTTGTTGTTGTTACCTTACTCCTACATCATAATATGACACCAATAAAGTAAACAATTTTTTGTTGTTACCTTACCCCTACATCATAATATGACACCAATAAAGTAAACAATTATTGAAGGATAATCAAGATAAGCATATTTGGGTGATTAGATTTATGAATAAAATTGAAATCAATGATATCCTCTTTAGGTATGATGCGGCAAGATAGCTTTCCCTAATATGTAAGTATTACAATGAATTGTAGACAACCTACAACATTTAATAAGTTCAAGTAGTTAGTTCCACTGCTATCAATGTTGTTGGGTATATGGCTAGTTATATGTCAATAAGTGTTGGGTTTGAATCCTAATGGATTATACACACTAGTTTACACCAACAGGTTACTAGGGATGTCACTGATGAATGTAGGGAAGCATATCCTAGATTTCCTCGTGGATTTTTCTTGATGAAAAAAACTTACAACATTCAATGGAGAATCCTTCAACTAAGAAACTATGGGTTGGGCATATCTATTCTGCCAAAGTTTCCAATGAATAGCACCTAATAGAATCAATTGCATGGAATGACCCATTTGCATGAGCAAGCCAACCCACGAGGAGCAAAACATGTCCCTAAGGATTTGAAACTTGAAATGAGAGATATCACCACCAACACTTAACCATTAAAACAAGACCTCATATAAAATAAAGTGTTGTAAATTGAATGATGGAACTTCTTATATGAACCAAAAAAACTATATTTTTTCTTAAATCAAGGGTCATAGCTTTCACTGTCACTTTTTTTTTCCACATAAAATTTCACTTTATATTTATATTGAAATATAAATTGTTCACATCTCATACTTTTACATCAAAAAGATCCTTTGCATACCTTGGACTGTTCCATCACCAAACTGTTTTGTGGGAACTATATCCCCTATAGAGACTCTGACTAGACTCTAGTCAAACCAAAATTACATAATCATGTAGAAGGAAACCTATTACCCGAACATAATGCTACACAAAAAGACACCCCAAAATAAACACATAAAAAGCTCATTGTAGCCTCCCCAAAGACTTCTAATATAAATTTAAAACATAGTTGGACCCTCGTGGCCCTCTTCACATAGATAGCAAGAAATGATCCCCGATTGTTTTTGGAGAAACTGTTGGGATAAATTGTCCGCCTCTTGATTATCTTCTCTATAAACACGAGAAAAGGTAATAGTCTTGAAGAGCTTGATAAGATCAACTATCCTTTCCTTCCAACAGTCTAAGGTGACAATCTGTAATGTACCTTTTCCCTTCAGCCATTCTATGACTATTTTGGAGTCTCCATGGACAAGAATATCGGAGAATGAAAGATGAGACGCCAAGGTTAGTAATTCCCATATCTCCATAAGCTCTGCTCTATTGTTTGTTCCATGTCCACAATTTAATGTCCATTTATATGCTGAATGATCACTGATCATTACCACCCCGCCTTCCCCACTTTGTTCACCATTTTGTTTCGCAACCCCATCAAACCACCCCATAATACTTTGACCAGGTGTTACACCAACATGAGCTCTCGAGATTTGTTCTTTTACCTTTTCCTTGGATCCACCCACTGCTCCTAATGATTTGTGGACCACCTTCTGAATGGAAGGATTTCCTGTCTCAAAGATGGAGTAGTTTCTTTCTAGCTAGATATACCAACAAATAAAGGTTGGCATAGTAGGATATGATCAATTCTGATCATTCCAATTTTTAAAACACTTTGCTACTGTTGCACCATTCCACCCAGTTGTGAGAGATTTTGCTTCTTTAATTCTATCCCAGATAGAAGTAGTAAAAGGGAAATTTACAAACAGATGATTTACAGACTCCCAATTGTTTTTGCATAGATGGCATAGACCTGGCCCTATATGTCCTTTGTGTTGTAAATTATCCCAAGTGAGAATTTTATTTTCTGCAACCAACCAAACAAAGAGTTTAATTTTTTGAGGCTAGTCCCATAACCAGAAATTCTTCCTCCATCCTCCAATTGTTTTAATCCACTATTTTGTCTCTAAGGCATTGTAAACGTTTTTAACTATAAGTTGGCCAGAATAGTCACCACCCATCCATTTTAAAACATATGGTCTGTCTAACAGCTGAACTCCAGAATCAATTAAGGCTCTTCTGAACATCTCCCATTCAATCGCTAATTCTCCCGTCATGCCCAATTCTTCATTGTTTAGCCAAATAGAGCAGATCGTGTCAAGGCGTAGATCACGTCTAGCCTGATACAATTAATAAACACTTTTTTTTATTAAGTTTTGTTACCATATCTTCAGACAATATCGAATCATTTCCCATGCCCAAGATCAGATCTTTTCATATAATGATGGATTGTCCCAATCCCAAACTCCATGCTAGCCAATGTAATATAATATGCAAATATTTAAGAAGATTTCTCCATGTCTGGGATCCCTGCACCACTACATTCGTAGTTGATCTCAGCCAGCTCGTTATTGTCCCATGTGGAAGATACTTGTCTTTTATGACACGATGCCATATGCCAATTTTTATTAGAACCCTCCACAACGTATTAGTCATCAAGGCCCTATAAAAACTGTAGATGTTTCTCAGACCCCAGCCACCAAACTTTTTTGGCCTTGCTATGGTCTCCCATCTGCAAAAATGATAGCTCTGTTTCGGTTTGCCTCCTGACCATAAGAAAGAGAAAACTGATTGACAGATCCGATTAAGCATTGTAGACGGAATATGTGCCATAGCCATCCAATAGACTGGTCGGCTCTCTAGAACTGCCTTAATTAACACATAGTGACATCCAATAGAAATCCAACAATTGCACCAATGATTTAGTCTCTTCTCAAATTTTGTAATGAGCCAATGCCAATCCTCCACCTTGTAACTGTCAGGTTTTAGGAAGTAACCCAAATACCTGAAGCCTTCTGAAAGTGCATTAAAATCGTAATGGAAAAATTCTTTTAGACTATCAAGAGTGTCCTGTTGCACTCCAAAATGGAGAAAAGTGGATTTTTGAACATTAATCAAGAGCCCTGTTGCTCCACAAAAAATGCCAGAATTCTATTAATCTCCTACCATTCTTCTAATGATGCTTTTGACATTATGAGTATATCATCCACAAATAGAAGATGCAAAATCCTTATTAATCTTGAAACCTTTATCCCTGACAATTTTCCGTTAGCTTGGCCTTTTTTTAGGGAAAGGCTAAGACCTTCCATCACAAGAATGAACAAGAGGGGCGACAGTGGGCAACCCTGTCTTAATCCTCTTCCACTCTGGAAGAACACAGTCAACTCTCCATTGATCAGAATGGCAAATGATGCTGAGGTAACACAACCCATGATCCAATTAATCGTAGGAAGACCAAAACCACATTGGAGAAGTGTTAATCAAAGAAAATCCCAACTTATACAATCATATGCCTTCTTTAAATCTAGCTTTAGAATGATGGCTTGTAGCTTCTTTGCCTTTATACTGTGCAAACACTCCTGGGTTTTTTCTATTGCATCTAAAATCTGCCTCGCTTTTAGAAATCCCAACTGCTCCTCAGATAGTGAACGAGAAAGTATTGGTCTGATCCTTATGGCTATAATTTTTGCAATGATTTTGTAACATAGATTACACAAAGCAATAGGGTGGAAATCTCCAAAGGAAGTAGGATAGTTGACTTTTGGTATAAGAGATAAAAAGGTTGAGTTTATCGACCCGATGACTTCACCACTATTCCTTTTTTCCTCCACAACATCTAGCAAATCCTTCCCAACCAACTCATAAAAGTATAAAAATAACTCAACAGTCCACCCGTCAGGCTCTGAACTTTTGTCCTTTGTGAATCCCTTTAGTACCTCTAGGACTTCCTCACTGGTGCATGGACTCTCAAGAGTAACAACTTCTTCCTCTGTAACAATTCTTGGAAAGAGTCTTACCATAGTTATCTGCTCTTCAATGGTATTTTGCCCAGTGTCTCGATAAAAGGATATGAAGAATCTCTTCACTTCTTCCTTTAAGGCCTCATGTCCTGTGTGAACCAGGTCAGATTCATCCTTTATCTCCCATACACGTTTTTTATTTCTTCTATGTCTAGCAAAGCCATGGAAGAATTTAGTATTTTTATCACCAGTTTGAATCCATATAACCCTGCTTTTTTGAAGCCACCGATCCTCTTCTGCTAGTAATAGTTTATTGCGCTCAACCTCTAGAAATTTCAAACGGTGATCGATAACATAACTAGTCGCACCCTGTGACTTTTGCTTGTAGATTGAAGCTAGTTCCTCTTCAATATTTTCCAAAGCTAGTTGTTCCTATATTTTCCTTTCTTTTGAACAAGCCTTTACTTAGGTCTTGAGTAGTTTCATCTTCCCTACTAGTCTCCTCTGAACTCCCTCTTCCGTTTGGGCATGTTGAGAATTCCACACCTCCTGTACCATAGATGCAAACGTATCTTCACGTAACCATGCTAGGTTAAGTTTGAAAGGATGAGCAATTGTCAAGAAGCCAGAACCCAATTGTAGCAATACTGGAGTGTGATAAAAAATATATGGATATTCCACCCATGTCCTTTATCTTACAAACGATAGAAGAAGATCCTCTGAGGAAAAAACTTTGTCTAGTCGCTTTAAGATTTCTTCCTCTCCACATCTAACATTTTTCCACGTCAACACCACCTCCGTAGGAGGGATATCAATAAGCTGGTTTTTTTTTTAAATGTTTCTTTGAAAAAATCCGCCAATGGATCTAATAATGTTGTTGCACCCCATACCTCTCCTGCACTGGTAGTGAAATTCAAATCCCCTGCTATGATTAAATCACCCTATGCCAACAGGGCCCTACCATCCACATTTTCCCAGAATTGCTTGCGCTTAGTGTGTTAGCACTAGGAATCACCTTCAGATTGCATGGAAGGCAAGCCCAGTACCCATCAGGTTATATGTGAATGTAAGAGTGTTTTAAAGGGTCAAATGGAAAAAACTCAAAATGATAATTTTCCAACTCAGAAAACAGGGCTAGCATGCACCAACAATCAAGGTCTTGGCTAAATTCAATAAGCAATTGGGAGTGAGTATGAATAGAGGGAAGACTTCAATGAGAGGAATGTAGGGGCTGATGTAAACATTAGGTCTACAAAAAGCCTAAGGAAGAAAGATTCTTAACACAAGATCTTCTTGAGTTCAGAAACTAAGGAAGTTAAATAAACATCATGATAATATAACGATCAAACATCCATCATAATATCACCACAACCATTCATGTGAATCATTCAAAGCATGAACATTTAGCATAAGAAGTAAATAAGTTGAAAGAGAAGTCGATTTCTATTAACCAAAATGTCTTAAATCCAGTACATAGCCAGTTCACAGTAACTTCATCAAAATATTACAGTATAAGGGAGCCTTGCTCAACCATCCGAACCTACTAAAGCATTTCATCTATCTATTTATAACAAAAGGGGGGCAACAACCAGAGGTACGAGCTAGCCTCCTTCCCTTGAAAATCTCTAAGAATTTATTTCATCTAACAACTTGAATAACAACCTATGCTATAAAATAGGAAAATGTTGGTGACTAATCCAACCAATTTTCAAACTGACTCGATTCCCCTTTGTTGCGCAACTCCGTGTTTGCCATGTGTCCTTCAGGAGCATGTGGTTGTCATCATGATGCTAGTTGTTGTTTCTACAATCTTTTCCATCATCAGCTATCCAAAAAGTTGTTGGCTTGACCCTCTTGGATCCCTGGTGTTTGTTGGTAGCTTCTTTGGGTAGCGCTCTGAGTAGCGCACTTCAAAACTGGATAAGTAGAAAAGGTAGCGCCAAACCTTCTTATCCCCTGTGCAAACTTTGGCCTCTGCGAGATATTAGGTAGAGAATTTAGGTAGCACCACTATGGTGCGTCTGTGTGTAAACTTTGGCCTCTGCGAGATATTAAGTAGCGAATTTTGGTAGCGCCATTGTGAGTCTCTATGAAAATTTAGGTAGCGCCATCAAAACACAACACCTCCAGCTTGAACATGTGCATAGCAAGTAATAACTTTGCATAGTATCACCCTCATTATCTTTAGGTAGTTTGGCAACACTGTAGGTAGCACACCAATGAAACACCAAAATAGACCATTTCGTAGGGCCATAGTGCTACAGAATGTCTGCATTCTTGTTGTTGAAGGAGTTATCTCTTTACAAAAAACCCCAAAATTCTAAACAACAAGCACTTTGAAGATCGCATAGGTGGCAGGGGTAATATTTCAATAACAGTTCATCCTTACAAAAAGGAACCATCTTAAAAAATGGGGCTCACCTTTCACCAGCTATTTCGTTACCTTGACACTTAATCTCACACTCTTTCTTGTAGAAGGAGGATCTTCATTTGGCACAACAGACTTCTTCCTCCTTTCCACATGCTTTCCAATGTCTTTACCCTTCTTCTTTTGTACAGGGATTTCTAGTAGGGATTGTTCTTCAACAACCTCTATAGGAATTGATGATCTTGTAAAAGGTCTTCTTCCCTTGGTATTGGCTGCTAGAGGAGAAGAAGGGAAGTGTTACTTCTTCCCTTTATTGGCTGCAGTTTTGGTAGAAGAAGGAACCTGTTCTAACCCTGGTGGAGGAGGAGGTGAAAAATATTTCTGTGGGGAATGACAAGCTTCCCCCTCATTTCCTGTGATCTGCTTGATGAACTCTAAAACTTGAACAAGATCTTTTCCCTTTCTCTTCCTGTTGGTCCCTGTTTTAACAACACTGGTGGGTGATAAAGGACCTTCATTCTGTGATTGAGGAGTAGATGCTATATCCAACTTAAAGTGAGAAGCAACAACAAAATGTTCCCATGAAATCTCTTTCTTGCCCAATTCCCCAGAGACTAGCATTCTAATCAATCCATAGTGGAAAATGCTAGTATCCACATCCTTAGACTTGGATTGAATCCTGTCTGACATCTTACCTATGCTTATTAACAAATAGTAGGGAATATTCATTTCAATTTTACCAGTAAAATGCATCAAAAGCCTTAAATGGTACTGGTACAATGTGTTAAACCTCCCTTCACATGTAAAGTACCTCTGGATGATCTTCAATATCCTGTCAAGCTGCTCAATCAATTGATTTCTTGGCACACCTTTAGACAAATCACTGTCTTGATGTTCAGGTTTAAGGAAATCTTTGGCATAGGATGAACTCAAAGCCATGGCTTTAAACCAACTTTCACCTGTAATAGGGATTCCTGTTGCAGCTGAAATAGAGGCCTCAGTCACCTCAAATTCTAAATCCCCTACCTTGGTTCTCCTGCCATCAAAATGTAAGGCAAATTGCCTTGTCACCTCAGGATGGCCTTTTTGCATATTCTGGCAGAAAGAGAGGCATCCCACTCTTTGAAAAACTTCTCTTGCCATGGGATCTGTATAAAAAAGATGCATATCCACAGGTTCATTTCTAACCACCTTGCCCCCTGTGTGTGTCTTCTTCATCTGAGATGTCTCCATAGCTTAGAATGAGAGCTTCTTGTGGCTTATGGGGTAGTAATGACTAGGAGGACCTACAATCGAGCTTCAAATGGACAAAGCTGCTCCTTCAAACCAGACTGGTTCTAATAAGCTAAGACTTGGCTGTGGAAATCCCTCCCTTAGATTTGTGCAGGTATTGAAATTTTAGACAGTGAGAGGGTACTCTGTAATTGGCCCTTTGAAGCTGGGTAAAAAATGTGCAATTCAAATGTCAAAAGAAGCAGGGGAGACATAGTGTGGTTAAGCAGTGTCTTTGGGTAGCACAATGCATATGCAGAGGATAGACTGTCTAGATGTTGTAAGCTCATTAGCTATGGTGGGTGGATGTATCATACTTTTACATGGGCAGTGGAGTTCATAGGTTTGAAATGAGAGGAGACAAGGATATGATGCAAAGAAAGGTCTCTCACATATGTGCAAGCTCGATAATCCAAACTCTGAGCGCTAATTCTCTGTGAAAATTAATGTGCAGAGGAGACAACATAGGATACCTGTGGAGTAAACACTTGTTTGAAACTTCACTGAGATTTCAGGACGAAGCCACAAACATCATGGCCTCCGAATCTAACTCAGCATCGGATCTGGTAGCATTGATGTCGCCTGGTCAGAACAGTGAGTTTGCGTAGTGCAGCACTCTTGAATTTTCAAAATCACAAATTGTTATCAGGGCTCGTAAATACGAGATCTTGAAGGTATATCTTAACCAACTCATGGCGCTGAAAACAAGGAACATGACATCAGTCGTGGTAATCATAACTCGTGGTAGAAACATGATGAACGGGAAAGGTGCTACGAAATCTCCTAGTGAGTGGGCAATGCTCGAATTCAAAAAATGATTGGACAGGTAAGCAAGGACAACAAGGCATGCCCACGAGGTCATGAATGAAGAAAAGGGTGTGTCAAATTAGTCTAGTCATGGGAAGGATCGATCCTAGTGACAAATCATGAAGGGGACCAAAATTTAAGTCATGAACTAAAATGGTTCTAAGACTAAAAATCAATTGAGGATCAAAACATAAGTTATGAATCAACACTTTATTTATCTAAGGGGTCCTGACAAACATAATTTTAAAAGGGGTGAAACTTAAAAAATTAAAATCTAAAGCTTAGAAGAGGATAAAAAACAAACTAAAAACCCAAGGCAACTTAGTGTGATAACATAGTGCACGGACCATAAACATTTAAAAATATGATCCTTCTCTTATCTGATAAACAATAACCTGACAATAAAATACCACCACAACTTAGGAAAGACATTAAGTCAAACACTTTTGGGGGGAAAGTTCGATTGTCAGAGTCTCAATAGTAGAATCATGCATGGGGATAGGGACAGTCCTAACCACTGCATGGTTCGTTCCCACTGGTTCAGTCTCCGAAGACGTTCCCGAGTCAATTATTGGTGAGGAAAGGAAATCAAGTCCAGGAAGATGGTACTATCCAAATGGTCTTGTTCCCAAGCAATTAAAGAAAAATACAGAGAAGGGCAGTGTATCTTAAGCTTACCGACAAAGGTGTCGTTTGGAATTTTGGGACTTTCTCTAGCTCTCATTGTAGAAAACTCCCCCATCTCCTATGAGTCTGCATCATTCATATAGAGGTCCTTAGACATATCCTCCATAGAGTCCTCTAAGTCTGATACCCCAATAGTTGGTTGACAGTTCTTACGCAAGTGACTAGTCCTCCTGCAGAGAGTACACCGAAAGAGTATTCCTAGGTAGTCCAATCTCTAGACTATAATGTGGCCACACTAGTCAATTTTGAGAGACTCCAACAAGCCCGCATGGATATCCACCTCAACCAAAACCCTAGCCATTCTTTTATCCTGTGAGTGTAAGGCAGCTTCATCAACCTTGATGAAACGACCCAACACATTTCCAATTGCCTCCAACGCTTTGACATTCCACAATTGGAGAGGAAGACCCAAACGTAGTACCAAAATATGGCGGAAGCTAAAGTATTCAGTTGTCAGGTCGAAGTGTATGCACCACCTCTTCAACATTAAGCTCCCTCCCTCAAAGTCCCATAATCTGCCCAAGATAAACACAGATTCCTCATGATTTTTAAACACAAAATCGAAACACCCTCTCGGCAGGGTCAATAGCTCAGGCAAATACCCTATAAGTGGTACCCAAGATCTCTTCATCCATTCAGTGAGTGACATTTTGCACTATGACTTGTATGCGAATCTCCCCACCAGGGCACAAATATAGAGATTACAAGATTCCTCCAATCCCACATCCACTCCCATTACCAGCCGACACTTAGTCTTTTTAGGCTTCCACACGTGAGCACCTTGCTTTTGAAAACCACCCTTAAACTGTAAGCGACCCCCCTGTGTAGACTATGTCTATACTCCAGCCAATGTAGTTTTCACTTCATACATAAACCCATCTTCCTGAGGTCCTATATCCTGACCTCTACACTCAAATAGTAAACCAATAGGTTCCTTACTACCATGACCTACAGAAATCTGACCCTGTAACTGATCGTGTGCACAACAATGTCATGGAGATAGCTTCAGCCCAGAGTTTTGTGGTAATGGGAATTTCAAAGTGTTCCTCAGTGGCAAATTAATATGTTCTTTATTAACGCACTCATTGTATTTACTCCTTCACAACTCGTCCACCGAGAAGTACATACCCTCCCTCTCCCAAAGCTCCTCATCAGCCGCACCCATGAGTGTGTTGACCTCACAGTCCATTCAGAACTTTCCACCAACCTCTGTTTGCTTGCCACCTCAGGAGAAAAGTCGATTCATAGCATAAATGACAGATCTACAAGATTAATGCTTAGTTATTGATGGGAGGGGAATGATATGGAAGTAATAAAAGGCCCCTGTCAAATCCCGGCCATTCTCCCAGATAAACAGACGAATGTTATAGTTAAAATATCGGGAGACAACTCTAGGGCCTTTGTTAAACCCGTGACTATGCTACCCCACCAGTAGAAGGAAATAAAATGATAGGGTGATAGTCATAGTTACAAGGTCTTTAGTCCACCAAACAAGGAAAACAAGCGCCAAAAACAACCACTGAGAAACCTCCACTAAACCTCCAGTTAAACCTGCAAATGACCGACCTTCACTTGAATTGGGTAGAAATATAAATTTGTATATTAAGATTCATCTATGACTTTTTCTTCCAAAAGAGACTTTAAAACATTTAAATTTTCAATATAACTTTATAATTTCATTTTCTTCCTAGCTTGAAGAACCTATTTAATTAACAATTAATTTAGTTTACATTGTCTAAACTCTTATAAGTGATTTTTTATTTTACTTAATTACAAAAGAATAATAAATACATATTAAATTATAACCAAAAATCATATTTTTTATTATTATATATTAAATATGTAATAGTAATAATAATATATTTATAAGATTGTTATTTGGTTAGACATCAAATTAATTTATAAGATTTTCTTATTTATAGTATAAGGGACTTTCTATGCAATAATTTAACTATTCAATCTATATAAATATGTGCATCCTCTATTCTCTTTAAATTTGAACCCATATTTTATAAAAAATATATATATTCTTACTATTCAACCCATTTAA